>ML817798.1:27686-42872 GCA_009831015.1 Picea engelmannii | reverse complement strand
TGTGTGTGTGTGCGTGTGTGTGTGTGTGTGTGTGTGTGTGTGTGTGTGTGTGTGTGTGTGTGTTTCATTTTCATTTGTACATGATGAATACATGTTAGGAATTTTCATTTAATCACTAAATATTTTTTCTTTATCATTTTGTAGCTAAGGAAAATTTTCTTTTCAGCAAGGTTTTGGATTTATCACTAATAGTCGGTGGATCACATCCACCGAAAAATGATTCTAAAGGGTTTTGTTGGTTGAAGTGGGTGCATGATTGCAGACACTGGATGACCAGAGATGTTGAGGTTCTCATGCACTCTACAATGAGCACATGTCCCCATGTTGGAGTCAGATGCTAAACCCCCATGCCTAGGGGTAACTAAAGGAGATTATGTCTCATGGCCTGCAATAGAGAACAATATCCTCACCATGATGATGATCGACATGTCCACAGATGGAGGACATTGCAGAAACAGTGGCTCAGACATTTTCCAGAGATGTGTTTAAATATTGTAACTACAAAGAATATTCTACGTATTATTGATCTATTATCTTATAGATCAATCCCCTTTTGTGGATTGATCATGTCGGGCTTTGTAAAAGACAAAATTCCCTTTTGTGGATTGGTCAAACCCTAATTATTATGATGCTAATTAAGAAGTCGGCCCCTAGGCCGAACTAAAGTGGTTTTAACCACTAAGTGAAGAAGTCGGCCCTACTTGATGAAGAGACACCACCCTAGCACCTGCCAGCTAGTATAAATAACAGTGGAAGGCACCTCATTAGCTCACTCTCCCATGTCACTCATATAGTGCGCAAGTTTGAAGGAAGTTCTAGTTTCCAGTTGCCGGAAGAAGGAAGAGAGAGGCGCATTGATCAGTCTTGTATATGCTCTAGTGTTTGGTTTATTATCATGGCATTGTATTGGCAATCTATATTAAGGAATTTTTTGTTGGATTTTCTTCCCCTTGAGGGTTTCCCAGGATAAATGTTATGTATCTTGTGATTGTGTTTCTCTTAGTGATCCCGCATATGCTATTATTTTCTAGTAAATTCAAAAGAAAATTAATAGCTGCTCTAAATTACCATGGAATCAGAGCTAAGCTGAAGAGAGCACCTTTCACTGGATAAGAAAAAAATGTCATTGTTGTCATACAAGAAAATTACAGATTTTTGTTGGAAAGGAATTTCAACCTAAAAAACACCTGGGGAAGTATGCCCTAGCCTAGAAAATTTATTGGCAGCTTGAGCACACCTTTTCTATGGCCAGAAACTCCGAGAAGTGAAACCCTAGTTTTTTTATTGGTACCAGAAAACCATAACCAGTACCAGAAGTACTAGTCCATATTTGCGCAAGCATAAAATTTGGATTTTCATAAAACTGGTTGCACCAAGTTACTCGCCTCAGCCAAGCACACCTCCTAGTATATGTAAAATCGCATCTCCCTCGTGGCATAGAAAAGCAAGTATTTATAGAGTTTGTACATAGTTGAGAGGTCAACCACGGAAAGGGTCGACGCTCTCTAAAACATAAATACATTAATTTTTTAACAACATAAAGAATCTCCTTCAATAGCGTTGTGCACTCAAAATAGAGGCCAATGCAACTGCTCAGATCTGAATGTCATGGGTTCCATAGCTGGAGGGCTCGAGCAGGTACAAAACCCATGTCTCGGATTCTCCAAGAGAAGCCCGCCAATATGCCAACTGCCAACTACGTTGCTCTATGAGGGTCGGATCGAGGGCCAGATCGAGGGAGGGATTGAGGGTCGGATCACATTTTTGACTTGTTTCAAGCAAACGAGAAATATTAATAAATTGTACTCACTCAGTTGAACATAAACTATCATAAAATCATCACAAAACAAGGATTACACATACGTTATGTTGTCCCATGGAAAATTGATGTATGAAACCTGATAACACTGTTAAAAAAATCTAATAAAATAAAAGATTGTATAATTTCCATATGCAAAAAGGGATTTGTGCATTGGAAAAATAGGAAAAACATCGAGTCATCAAAGAGACTTTTTATCATGTATCCAGATACACTTCTATCAGAACCATCATAGCCCTTGTAGCTAAGATGAAGTGGAAGTTATACCAAATGGATGTGAAAACAACCTTCTTAAATGGTGGCATTGAAGAAGTGTATATAGAACAACCTCAAGGGTTTGAAGTTAAAGACAGTAAGACTCATGTCTACAAGTTCAAGAAAGATCTGTACGGATTGAAGCAAGCTCCTAGATCTTGGTATGGAAGAATTGACAGTTTCCTGATGAGCTTGGGCTTTACCAAGAGTAAAGATTATTCTAACATTTACTTCAAGGTTATGAATGATGAGCCAGTTATATTACAGTTGTATGTGGATGACTTATTCTTAACAAGAGAAGAAAAGCTCATCACTGATTGTAAGAAGAAGCTCGTTGTAGAATTTGAGATGAAATACCTAGGCCTAATGCATTATTTCTTAGGCATTGAGGTTTGGCAGAGCCTATAGCTCCCATATTTGTAGAACCAATGAGGGAAGTCACACTTTCCCCAGATGATAAAATTCAAGAAGATCGTGATATGATAGAATCTCAAGAACCTCCCCAGATGACGATCTCTCACAAGAGAAAGTCATATTTGGCAAGGGAACTCATTCAAGATGGAGAGAAGTATGGTGCCCCAGAAGGAACCATGAGAAAGGTCAAGAAACCTAATCCATTCTCCAGTTATATGGTTTTGATGTGTGATCTCATAGAGAAGGAGCCTACCTTCTTTGAAGATTCCATTCATAAGAAAGAATGGGAAGGTGCCATGACATAAGAATACC
This sequence comes from Picea engelmannii, assembly GCA_009831015.1. Lineage (NCBI taxonomy): Eukaryota > Viridiplantae > Streptophyta > Pinopsida > Pinales > Pinaceae > Picea > Picea engelmannii. The sequence continues at coordinate 40,072 of ML817798.1, read as the reverse complement.
AATCCATTCTAAAGAATGATGTATGGGAAATAGTTCCCAGAACGAAGAACAAAGATGTGGTATCTTCCAAATGGTTATACAAGATAAAACATGTTATTGATGGAAGTATAGAAAAACATAAAGCAAGGTTTGTAGCTCGTGGATTTTCTCAAAAGGAAGGCATTGACTATGAAGAGTGTCGAGTGAAATATATGCTATCTATTTTGACATTAAATTATCAACTCGAGGCTCGTAAGATTCGAGGTGCAGCACTGTATGTGTAGTTCTAGATCTTTAATCTATCCTAGTCTAGCCTAATCTAATCTAATGCCAATAAACTCAAATAATGAAGAGATTTACTTTAAATTTATAGAGTAATCTAAAATTATGGACAGTGAGTTTATTAGTCTAAATGAACAACTCTTCAAAATAAATCTATAACTGTGAACAATGAGGTTATTACTCTAAGAAAGCAACTCTTGAATAAGCAAGAAATCCTTGAATAAGTAAATAATCCTTCAAAAGAAATTTGTCAAAGTGAACTCTATTCTTAAAGCATATCTTCAAAAACTCACAATTACTCTTATCTTACAGAAAATAAATCCTATCCTTACATTAATCTTCTTAACTGAAAGCAAAGAGTGTTGTGATGATATTCAAATGTAATGATTATGTCTATGGTGGTGAATTATGTCACGATGGCATCTAATCACTACTGATAATTCAAGCGGAATCAATTCAATATTAACTTCTACAAAGATATGCAGAATATAAACAAGACAGTCTATGGAAAGCTTTGCCATCACGAAAACAACATTACATGTTATTATAATCAATATAGTCTACAAACATTGTGTAGAATATATTTGAAATCAACACGTGTTCTATCACATTGATACTTGAAAATATTTTGTACATAGTTAATAATTCATGCAGACCTACAGGATATAATTTAAAATCATAAATCAAAATCAACTCTTATCCTATCGTACTGATGCTAGAAATAGAATTAACAATTTATGCAAACCTACAGGTAGTAATCGAAAATTACAACTTAATGAAGTAGACACTGCCTAAATAGCTAATCTACAAAGTGATTTACAATTTATAAAACAAGGAAAACAACTTGTATATGATCACACAGTTAGATGACTATGGACATATATATATTCATAAAAGATGACCTACATAAAAGATATCAGATGTTAGATTATGGATAGTTGGATATAAACAACTACGAGTGACCTGTAAGAAAGATATAAAAAATAAATACAACTCCATCAAAGAACCTGCACACAAGAGAGTTAGCTACTGAAATATGAATGTACAGCAAATTAACAAGTTACCTAGACAATCGTGGCACTGATCCAACGTAAGACGCAATCACAAACTTAGCATAGCATTAGTATTAACATCAAAACAGAGTTTTATAGAGAAATTCAAGATAATGGTTGTATATGTAAAATTGTGTCTCCCTCGTGGAATAGACAAGAAAGTATTTATAGAGTTTGTACATAGTTGAGAGGTCAACCAATGAAAGGGTTGACGCTCTCTAAAACAGAAATACATTAAGTTTTTAACAACATAAAGAATCTCCTTCAATAGCTTCATGCGCTCAAAATAGAGGCCAATGCAACTGCTCAGATCTGAATGTGATGGGTTCCATAGCTAGAGGGATCGAGCAGGTACAAAACCCATGTCTCGGATTTTCCAAGAGAATCTCGCCAATATACCAAACGCCAACTGTGTTGCGCTCCGAGGGTCGGATCGAGGACCAGATCAAGGGAGGGATCAAGGGTCGGATCACATTTTTGACCAGTTTTAAGAAAACAAGAAATATTAATAAATTGTACTCACTCAATTGAAGATAAACTATCATAAAATCATCACAAAACAAGGATTACACATAGCTTATGTTGTCCCATGGAAAATTGATGTATGAAACCTGATAACACCGTCAAAAAAATCTAATAAAAGCAAAGATTGTATAACTTTCATATGCAGAAAGGGATTTGTGCATCGGAAAAATAGGAAAAACACCGAGTCATCATAGAGACATTTTCTCATGTAGTTAGATACAATTCTATCATAACCATCATAGCCCTTGCAACTAAGATGAAGTGGAATTTACACCAAATGGATGTGAAAACAACCTTCTTATATGGTGGCATTGAAGAAGAAGTGTATATAGAACAACCTCAAGGGTTTGAAGTTGAAGACAGTAAGAATCATGTCTACAAGTTCAAGAAAGATCTGTACGGATTGAAGCAAGATTCTAGAGCTTGGTATGGAAGAATTGACAGTTTCCTGATGAGCTTGGGCTTTACCAAGAGTAAAGATGATTCTAACATTTACTTCAAGGTTATGAATGATGAGCCAGTTATATTTCAGTTGTATGTGGATGACTTATTCTTAACAAGAGAAGAAAATCTCATCACTGATTGTAAGAAGAAGCTCATTGTAGAATTTGAGATGAAAGACATAGGCCTAATGCATTATTTCTTAGGTATTGAGGTTTGGTAGAGCCTAGAGAAGATCTTCCTTAACCAAGGGAAGTATGCAGTTGAAATACTGAAGAGGTTTGATATGTTGGAGTGTAAATCCATGAACACACCCATGGAAACAAGTTTGAATCTCTTGGTTGGCACTTCACCAGAATTGGTTGATGTTATGTTGTACAGACAGATCATTGGATCGTTGATGTATTTAATGAACACCAAGCCAAATATATTTTTTGTTGTGAACACCTTGATTTAGTATTTGGTAGAGCCCATACATGTTCACCTTGTTGCTACAAAACATGTGATGAGATACCTTAAGGGTATGTTGGACTTTGGTCTCTGTTACAATGAATATCATAACTTCAAACTGATTGGTTATACCAATTCAGATTGGATTGGAAGTGTTTCTGACAGAAAGAGCACTTTAGTATGTTGTTTCAGTCTAGGATCAGCCATGACTTCATGGAAAAGTAGGAAGCAATCTAGTATCTCTTTCAGCACAACAAAAGAAGAATACATTGTTGCATGTTCTGCCAGTTTTGAAGCCATATGGCTTCGGAAGTTGTTGACAAGTCTATTTGATCTAGAGATGGAAGAAATCGTGATTCTATGTGACAACCAGAGTTGCATAAAGATGAAAGAGAAACTTATGTTCCATGACAAGTTGAAGCACATAGAAATCTAGTATCACTACATTTCTGATATGGTGTAGAGGGGAGCCATAAACCTCCAATATGTTGGCACAGATGAGCAGGTTGTAGATGTGTTAACCAAGCCTCTGTCTCGTGTAAATTTTGAGAACTTTCGAGACAAGCTTGGCACAGTTCGAAAGGACCTCCCTTGAAAGGGGGAGTGATGTTGATGATACTATGGTATCCTAACCAACAACGGGTAGCTCAGTTAGGATCTTATATCCTAGAGGATTGATCATCCTTGGATAGATCCTGAAGGTCCAGTAAGGATGGTCTGTCAGAGTACATGTGCATGTATATGCTAGTTGTGGTTAGTAGTGGTAGCTCCGTCAGGATTTTTATAATCCTATGGAATCTTATGATTCCTGGGCAGATCCCGAAGGTCTGATAAGGACAGTATGTCAGAGTACCATGTGCTAGCTCCATTAGGATTTTGTATCCTAGGGAATCTTATGATTCCTAGGCAGATCCCTAGGGACTATCAGAGTACCACAAAATGTTGTTGATACACCTGCCTCATTATGTTTCCCCGTGATGATGATGATGATGATGTTTCTTCAGCCTCGTGATGTGATGATGTTGTTTCTCCAGCCTCATGTTGTGATGATGTTTCTCCATCCTCGTGTTGTTGATGATGATGTTGTTAATGTTGATGTTATTGCTTTTATGCCAACTTATTTTGGTGTTTCAGGTTCTAGCTTCATGCTGTGAACGATGATGATGATGATTTCATTTTTCATTCCAGCTCCATACTGAGAATGATGATATGATTGATGATGAGAAAAAAATTTGATGATTTATAGATATGCCAGTCAGTCTTCCAAATGTTATTGATGTTGCTTCCCTCTCTCTCTCTCTCTCCTGATGATGTTGTAGAATACCCTTCTTGTTCAGGGGAAGTGTTGAAATATTGTAACTGCAAATAATATTCTACTTATTATTGAGCTATTATCTTATAGATCAATCCCCTTTTGTGGATTGATCATGTCAAAAAGACCAAATCCCCTTTTTTGTATTGGTCAAAACCTAATTATTATGTTGCTAATTAAGAAGTCAGCCCTCGGGCCTAATTAAAGTTCTTTTAACCAATAAGTGAAGAAGTTGACCCTGCTTTATATAGAGGCACCACCCTAATGCCTACCATGTAGTATAAATAAGAGTGAAAGGTGCCTCATTAGCTCACTCACTCAAGTCACTCATCTAGTGCGCAAGTTTGATGGAAGATGCAGTTGCCAGTTGTCGGAAGAAGGAAGAGAGAATTGCATTTCTCGGTCTTGGATATTCTCTAGTGTTTGGTTTATTATCTTGGCATTGTATTGGCAATCTATATTAAGGAATTTTTTTCTAGGTTTTCTTCCCCGTGAAGGTTTCCTAGGATAAATGTTGTATATCTTGTGATTGTGTTTCTCTCATAGATCCTGTATATGCTATTATTTTCTAGTAAATTGAAAAGAAACTTAATAGCTACTCTAAATTTAACAAGATGAAGTGTGACCCTTCCCTTCTTGGATGTAGTGCATTGCTACCCTTGACATCACCTTCTATGGTTGGACATTGCTAGAGTTTAATGGATGGTTGGGTACCTGACATGATTTGGCATGAACTTGGGTGAGAATACACATCACTTCACATTTTCCTCACTTTGGAGGATGCCAAATGGCCTTTGGAGGCCTTACCTTATCCTTTAGAGGCTTGATATCACCCTCCTAGGCCTTGACATCTCACATGTGTGAGAATTTTGATGTATTTTTTCATTTATTACACATTGTAAAGGTTGAATGAGGGGTCGGCCCCACTTGAATTGTAAACTTGTTGAGTTACATGGACAAATGATAGTGCTAGGCCTCATATAAAAAATGCTAGCACTACATTTTCATAGGATCATCTTTCACTCACCATTTGTGGGTAACTTCTGAAATTTTCTCCCTTTAAGGGCTACTAGCTCTTCTTCTCTCATGCGCTTGGCTTGGAAAGGTCTCCTATGGGTGTATTTGTTTATTTTGGATGGATGTTGTTTCAATTAGGGTTACATTCTCTTGTTTTCGTGGATGAAGTAAGTGTGTTTCCACAATTTATATTCATGCTATTAATATTTATAGTGAAATTGCTTCTTGTTGCAAGAAATATATTTTGGTGAAACCCTAATAGAGGAACATCAGTGCTTCTTCCTCTCACAAGGTAATGTTTGTCTAAAAATTGGTTAATTTTCCTTGCTAGGGTTAGAACCATAAATCCATAAAGTGGTATCACTTTAGGATTTTATATCTACACTTTTGATCTTTGATCTAATTGAAGTCACAAGAAGGGAGGAACAACTTCTAGGGGCCAAATGTGCTTGCACCCTAGAAGTTCTTCTCCTCAAGATCTAAGACCTAAGGCCCAAATGTGTTTGCACCTTAGGGTTTAGATCCTACCTATTGGATGCAAATAGATAAACCTTCAATCTTAGTTGTATTTGAAAGACTCCATAACCCCTTAAAAGGCACTATTATTAAAGTATTATCATGGTGAATTGATTCATGAACTCACTCTCTCAACTCTCTAAAGAATTCTACTAACTTCATTAACACTAACATTAGCAAATTCATTATATTTCTTGTTGTTGTTATAAAAAAATTATACAACCATATGAAAACACTTTATTTTGTTGCATACACTCATTCTTTGGTGGCTTAACTTACTCAAAAATAACATCTAACAATTGGATAATGTTCTAGTGAATGTATCCTAAGTTTTCATGGTCAATTGTTGCATTTATTAGCACTAATTGTTGTTGTTGTTACAAATGATTTTTTGTTGTCATATAATTGTTTACCGCTACAAATATGTAATATCCATTGCAACTTGTCTTATCTAGTGTCCTAAGAGGTTATTTATTCATACTTTGACTTGGAAATTTCTATATATATGCTGCAAAGTGTTCTTGTTTTGGGAAGGTACTCAAAATCATCTTCAAACCTCTTCTTTTCCATGACCTAGACCAATCATCCGGTGACCAAGACATGGGGTGGTAGATTTGGCTACTGTAATTTCTATTTGATCCCTTGAGGTTACCAGGGAAGCCTCCCTTGTCATGGACCTCTTCCATCACTAAAACAAGGGAAGTCCCTACTAAGGTGACAGTGGTAGGTTCTTCCATAGTTACGCGAGATTTAGGAGTTTTTTGTTGGGCTTGCATAAGTACAAATCATGTGATAAAAAACATCAACTTATTTACTCTGGGATCGATATCTAGAGTCTTCATAGTAATTTGGGGATTTCATTCATCATTGGTAGGATCCCTCACTATTGACAATGGGAATACATTAATGTCCCATAATTGATAGATTCTACAATAGTCCGACATCAACTCATTCACTCGCACTTGTTAGAATGTACTAGGTACCTTAACACCCATTATCATTATCAATGGGTTTTCTCGTGTTTTTTAATGGCATACATCAATGATGTCTCTCGTGTTCGACTTCAGATCATTTATTCACATGGGGTAGCCTCGTACCTTTGATGGTTTGTGTTGAAGACCTAAAGTATGTAGTAGCATCATCTATTTTATGCCATTGCTCGAGTTTTGTAGGATAGTACCACTCACCTATATTACATTGGTACTTGTGAAGGATCAATTTGTTCATCTCATTGATTCTAGTTATCCTCCTATGATTTTGAGACATAGATCCATTATGTATCTATTTGTGGCTATGATCTATTTTGACATGGATAAATTGTGAATTCATTTTTCATGGCCATGATCATTGCTTATATATACTTCATGGATATGTAGTGTACTTGATTTAGAGGCCATGTTTTATACGCATGAGCATGGGTATGCCTACCTTAGGAAGAGACATATCTCATACTTGATTTATTTTGTAGGTATTGTTTTGGTCCATTATTTGGTGAAATTTTTCTAGATCCTCTACATAGATTTCTCCTGGATTTTCTAATGTATTTTAGCCATCTGATTCCCTTTTGACCTCACATATTAGAGGGCATCTATTATAGCACATTCTGTCACCCCATATGCTTAAGGTGCATTCATTGGCCTTGATCCCAAATCCACTTTCTCTTAAAACTCTTCAAAAAACAACTTTTGGAAATACATACGCTACTGACCACACTTATGAAACTTAATATACATGTGTTTCCCTTTGACAACTTGTGAATGCCTCCAAAATGTACTAAAAATATATATACATGTGCGCAAAATGCTTTTTTTTGGTTGAAGTTTATGGGTTTTCTAGGTTGTTAACATCTTATTCCCCATACATAACTACTCCAACCAACTATTCATGGTATAAATAAAGCCATAGGGTGGAGGAGAGGATGAGCACCCATATGCCATCAAATTTATCTCCGAGTCTACAAGCAATTATTTCTCATTCTTTTAAGACCATCCCCTTCCTCTGGAAACCCCTGTTTACAACACCCATTTATCATATTGTCTTGTCGGATTAAAGAGACTCATTCTCCTACCCTCACTTGCTTTGAGTTAGGATTGCAAAGGGTTAAATAGCCTTCAGTGATCCAGGAGGAGAAATCGAGATGATGGTTCCATATGGTGCCGCAACAAGGATAAAGTGACTTTATCCTTTGTCTTTTGTTGTTCATTCTAATAATATGATAACTCTCGTCTTTCTTTCCCAAATCATGTGTAATTAATGTATTTCATTATGTTTATATGCGCATGTTTGATAGGAAACTAGTTTACTTATCCAAATTGAATTAGATAGTTATTTTAGTTGTTGTAAACACTTTTCATATCCATTTTAGTTGTTGTAAACACTTTTCATATACATGTTAGAACGGGATAAAATGTTATAATGTACATGTATAATTTTGTATTAATCATCTCATAAATGATTTTTCCAAAATGATATTTGGAAACACATGTTAGAACGGGATAAAATGTTATAATGTACATGTAGAATTTTGTATTAATCATCTCATAATATTTTTTGTTGTGCATTATTTCCACCATAGTTTGTTTCAATAAATCATTGAATTTCTCTCCATGTCGCCGAGTTGTGCATGGTTAATGAATTTGGTGGTGATGGAAGGAAGGATTTGAAATTGGTGCTTGGATAACCAAAGAAGACATATCTAAGTACATTACATGAATCCAATGTGTCCAATGTCATAACAAGGCTATGTGGCAGCTCAGTCCCTGCCAACGAGGCTAGAAAGAAAATTGTGGAAAATGTGGTGGAATTGTAAATGAAACGAAGTGTTCAGTGCAGAATGTAATCATGGAAAATTTGTGTGTAACATGTATATCACATTAGATGGGGAAAAAGTAAATGACTATTGGTAGGCAGAGCAAGAATAAATTTGGAAATTTAAATGCATTTTCCATATGGACTGTTAAAAGATAAAAATATATAATGACATAAAATATATGGTGACAATGCATTTTGCATTGTTGAGAACCATTTATTTTGAAATATATAAAAAAAGAAAAGTTTGTAACATATAAAAGAGTAAATTCATTTGCCAAACAGACTGTTGAAGGATAAGAATAAAATTTTGTAACATATTAAAAATTAAATGCATTTGTCATCCAAAGTGGTGAAAGATAAGAATAGAGTCTGTAACATATAAAAATTTAAATTCATTTATATTTGAAATGTGTCAAAGAATAAAAGTTTGTTACATACTACTGGAAATTTTGAAATATACAAAAAAATTAAAATCTGTTACATATAAACCAGAATTTGAATGTGTTTGTCATGTAGACTAGGATTGGGGCTCCCGCGGACCATTAGAGAAATATGTACAAGAAACAAGATTGTGGAAAGAAGATAGAGTGCAATAGCTGTAAAATAAAATAAATGGAAAGGTATAAGTGTTTGCCTATACATCTGTGTTTAAGAAACTGGAATAACGTTTGTGTTTAAAAAACTGGAATGACTGGGTTGATAAACAAAGAAAAATGCGATGAGTAAACTTATAGTGAGGGTACATATGAGTCCTTTGGATATTTGCTTGTGGCTGTCATTTCATTGATGTCGCCAACGACTGCGGTTTCAAGGACAACTGCCTGTTGTCTTTCGTCAATGGCCTTTTTCAATTGTCTTTCGAGCCATTCTTCAATGTAGCCTCTCATTGGAGCGTCGTTGATCTCATTCCAGATTTTTATGTTGAAAAGATCGTTTTCTAATTCCTGGAGGTTGATAGAAAGATTAGAGAGAGCCTGATGAATTTCCTCATTCTGTACTGCATACTTGACTAGCCAGTCGTGGACTAGAAGGATGTTGTAAAACTTTTCCAGAGACAAGGTCTTAAACATAGCAACATGTTTATTGAACTCTTGCATGGTTAAGGGAAAGGAGTTTGCGATTAAGAGGGGGTCTTGGAAGTCATTGGTTTTCTCGACTAAGTCTATATTTGATAGCTATGTGAATAATTTATCTTTCTTCGATATGGCTTGTTCACATGACTGAACAATGAGACTTGGGTTGTTTACTTTTTCTTTCCAGCATGCATTCAATTGGCCAATCTGATTTTTGTATGGAATATCTTCTTCTCTTCTTTTTGTTTCTGTCATATTGTTGACAATCTTGCCAAAAGGGATGACTATTTTAAAAAAGAAAATTTCTTCATCTTTTAATTCAGCTTGCAAAAGCTCAAGCAAGCTATGTTCCCTAGTTCCAAGCGAAGTGATGGTTTGTGATCTTTTCCACGCCTCGGTAACCAGTTCCATTCTTTTTTTGATATTGTTCTCCACATGATTTATAGGATGCGAGCAGGGTGGAGGATGATTTTACATTGGGTGCAGGGGTGTCAGGCATGGCTATTGCCAAAGGATCGACAGGCAATGGCATAGGAATGAAAGCATCTTCCAATTCCTTGGATCGCTCCTTCAGTTTGGCATTCTCAGTCTCGATGCCTCCAATGGAATCATGAAGCCCTTGTCTGGTCATGGTGTGAAGTTGACAGATTTGGGACAGCCGCATGTTGGCAACATCAACCTCTGAACGAGATTGTCCTTTCTTATTTTTAACATTTTTTTTCTCAATTATCAATTTTTTGTTCCGGCTATCAAAAAAAGCGCTCTGGAACAAGAAGGATTCATCTACGTCAAAATTTTGGGTAACGGATATGTCCATTAGATGGCTATGGTGGATGGTGTCTCCGGGATGATCAAGGAATGGGAACATGGTATCCAGATCAATGTCAAGTTCCATGTTCTCCCTCTGAATTTTCGGCTCTTCCGCATGCCCCATTTTTTTTTTCTCTTCTTCTCTATTGGAAGCTTGTGAGAACTATCAAATTTAGAGTGAGGAGGGTCGTTATCTCCTCCTCTGTTTGAAAAAGTCTGGATTTCTTTGTTGTTGTGATCGGTCATTGGAGCAATGCTCCGGGATGTCATAATTTTTGGAGTGGTATTTGCAGATTGAACACTCTTGTCACTAGGGAATTTCCCCTATTGCATGTACAATTTAGTGCAGCTTTGCACTGTCTCTACGTCGTCGGCATCAGAGGTAGGACCGTTGTCGCTATTGTCTTTGTTTTTGGGCAGGTGTTTATTTACAAAAAATTTGTCGAGGCCAAGTGTTTGTAAATGTTTTCTAAAAATATCATAGGGGTCGAATCCTCTTATGTCTTCAGAATATCTGATGTTGGACATGCTAAAATGTGTTGCGAAATCATCAATTTTGTTGACGTTTTTCAACACGAACTCCCCTATTTTCCAAGGCAGAGGAATGAACTATTATTTTTTCTTCCTTTGGAGTAGATGGAACCAGTAGTTGTATTGATGTGCTACTTCTGCAACAAACATTATGTTCGTAATGTGACATGGAAGGAGAGCAGGTTGTTCCGTGGAGCCAAAAATTCTTATGACAGTGTAATTATCCAAATGTTCGAGTGTCCCCTTTTTGTCCAAAAAACTAGTTGCATGTTCAGATATGTGAGGAACATCTTCTCCTAACAAGAAAACTTTGAAACCAAACAAGAAGCCATTAAAAAACTCATAAAAATAGTGGGAAGCCTTGTGCTTCCACAAGGCCTGGAACCAGAACGTTACTGGGTGGAATTCGCAGTTGACATTCTTGGATAGAGACAGTTGTGGAAACCGACAAGAATGTGCTATTGCAAAAACTAAATAGGATGACATATAAAATTTCTTTTTCCTTTTGTAGTTTGACAATTGGGAAGATATTTCATAGGAAATAAACCTGCCCCAATCAAAAATGGCTTGTTCGTTGACTATGAAATACAAAATATAAAGTGTCATGCGGGAAAACAGTACCTGTGGAATCCTGTCCGTTATTCTTGTAAATAGCCAGGAAATTTCACGAAATGGATTTATAAATGAACTAACCTAGATGCCTGTAATATCTTCAGGAACTAGATTCGGGTTTTGCAAAAAAGAGGGCAAGAGGTCCAATCCGTTATTATGATTTGCTAGGAACTATTTGCAATCCTCTCCTTTGAGCGTCAATGTTGGCTCCAGCAATTTCATCATCTGGCGGAACACCTGAGGTGACAAAGAAACAGAAGAGCGGTCCTGCAGTGGAATAATTATTTTCTCTACAATATATTTATCGGCGCACCAAGAGACTAGGTCTTTAAAGTCAAAAACCTCAAGTAAATAGGCTGCATGGGCAATACCGGAGGTCCAAATTACTTGGTTCTCTGCAGCAGAGTATGAGTAATAAGAAAATGCCTTGGACCAGTGGAAGTTCTAGCCCTCGTGCCCGAAGATGTTCACTGTATCTCCACAGAATTGTTGTTGAGCTGATGCCATAGGTTTATGAGAAGATTGCTTTGCTGCAGATGATGGTTTAAATCAACAGTTAGAGTCGATAATGTAACTTTTCGCTAAATCTTGGTTAAATGCTTATGAATGGGAAAGCTCCTCGAGCCTTTCACTGATTAATGATAATCTGTATTGGTGGTGCATGATGAACTGTTAGCAGTAAAGTTTATTTATTGCATATTTAGAAATGCGAAGGTGGTGGGTACGACGAAGAGCAATTAAGGAATGGAGGTTTCGTGAACGTGTGAAGGCCATACCGCGTGAACAGGATTTCATGATTTTGAAATGAACAGTCAGAAGGAATAATATAATTCCCTCGCAAATTTTGGTTTAATGTGCATCAATACGAGATGTCTTCAAGCCTTTTGCCCATCAATGACAATCTATACAGTTTTTGCATGATGACCTATTAGAATTAAATGCCAGTAATTCCATATTTAGAAACAAGATATGTAT
>ML817798.1:14610-27635 GCA_009831015.1 Picea engelmannii | reverse complement strand
TCTTTTATTATAGACAAGTGCGGAGGTGACGGAGACGACGGAGAGAAAGGAAAGAATGGAAAGCTCTGAAAAGTGATTGGACGGGATTCAAAAAAGGGTTATGGGGATAGTCAGGATAGTCGAGTGTTGCACGGTGAAATTTTATGTTTCAGAAATTTTGAGTGCAAAATGTGTAAAACGGAAGAGATCATGATGGGGCAGTTCAGCGATCGATTTGTATATTTGTAGAATTCTGGAAAAGTGGCTAAGTATGGAATAGGGAAATTGATAATTGCATGCGTAGCAATAAGATCTTATATATAATTGCCAAATGCTAATATTAACGGGGCACGGGCATAGGAAACATCGACTACAAACTGAATATTTCGTCAACCCACCAAATCGGCGATCCGCCAAAGAAATTTGAACAAATGGCAAAGTATGGAAAGAGGACAGATGACCTTCAAAATGGGGACCGTAATACCGAAGAGGGTATGATCTAAGAATGGTTTCAAGTTTGTATATCTGTCAATTTGTATATCGCGGAGCTCCGAATGTTGTTTGGAGGTCACGGAAAAGTAGAAGTGCAATGTTGACCTGACCACCGCGCAAGTCCGCCTGTCAATTTGTATATTGTGGAACTTTGGGTGCCGGTTGTGGGACAGGGAACAATAGAGGGTCAATTTAAAGAAAGGGGAAGCGGTCGTTGAAAAGGCATGAATCCGCGAAGCTGTGGAGAAAGGCATTTTCTGAAGAAAAAAAAATGATTAAGTAACCAGGAAGAGAAACTAGAGGGAATAAAAGAGTGGGAAAATATAAAGGCAGAAGGCAGTTTTGGTAAGCGCAAATCGGTTTCAAAGAAGCCCCATTGTTGCAAAACCGGGATGTTCTACTAATTGTTATCAAATGTGTTGTTCAAGATTAGATTTTATTGCAACCTCTGCATGTAAATATGTTCTTGATACATTTTTCCATGACTGTAACATATTAACTTAACTACTAAACTTCATATTCTACTAATTGCCAGCAAATGCTTTATTGAAGATTAGATTTTATTGGAACGTGTGGGTGTAACTGTGTTCATTTCTTCCATGGGTGAAACATATTAAGTCAAGTATTAAACTTCTTGCATAATGGGTTGTTATCATTAAAACTTAATAATTGCATGTCTAGAAACAATAATAATGATTCTGTTGCAACATTGTACATTGGTATTAGTAAACAAAATATCAAATAAGTACGAGAGCACCGAACCACGCAAGTTAGAATATGCGTTAAATCCATAAAAGAGGCAGCAATGAAGAGTCGAAGGGAAAAAAAAATTAATAGCAAATCCATTTAAAAAAATAAGAAAAACACCAAGTATTGTACATCTATCCTTAGAAATTGGACCCAGTTCTTCGAGCCAAAACATTGCAGGTATCTGCGACAAACATAGGCACGGTATCCGCAGTATGCAACACGTAAATGGTTGTAGGGCAAGTTGAATAGCCGTTAGTTGAAACCGCCTCTACATAGTCCAAAACAATTGAGTAGCACAGCTTGCATGTGCAATTCCAGAGGCACGAATTAGTCCATTTTGGGCAGAAGCAGATGACTTGTAGGGAAATGCCTTGTAGCAGTAAGAGTTTTGGACCTGATTCCCGAAGATGTTAATCAATAATTTTTTTCGCTTGAAATATATCTCTGGGAGCATCAACATATCATTGCTTTACAGTGAAACTCTTCTGCCCATAACGGACTAATTTGGAAGTCTGGAATTCCTACTTTTGCACTGAAAAGTGATTGTTGCGTTTACGGTTGGTTTCTTTTCTGAAACTCCTTTTGGTGTTGTCATGCCCGCCATCACTGAGCCGAGAAGATCTGTTTGTTATGGTTCATTTCAATTTGGGCATAGGAGTGGGAAGATTATTTTCATTGCCATCATCCATTTTCATATCATCATCCATCCGATCATCTTCTTCTGGCTCAAAATTCATGGCATCAACTTCTGCGACAAGCATAAATCCAACTAGACAGGTTCTTTGAGTAGCCAAGGTTGCGATGGAATTATTTGGCTTGAAATATATCTCTCGGTGTACCAAGGGACCATTTCCTTTTTTTCTCCTGGGGGGAGGGAAATGAATAGTAAGAATATGCCCTGGAATAGTGGAACATCTGGCCATTATGCCCCAATATGTTTTCTGTGTGTGGAGAGAACTGTTGCCAAAAGTTATTAAAAATTTATGTTTGCTCGAGACGATGTTTGAAATGAAAATTGGGGAGGGATAATATAACCCTCCGCAAATTATGGTTTAATGTGTATCAATAGAATATCTCCTCAAGCCTTTCGCTGATCAATGACAATTTCCAGTGTTTGTGCGGAATAAGTTGTCACCATCATAGCTCAGTAATTGCACAATTAGAAAAAAGTGTGAAGGTGGCGGTGACGGCAAAAAGAGATTAAGAATTAGAAATTTATTAAAAGCACCAACCCGTGGGCGCACAAAAAAAGAAGATTGCATCACCTTTGAAATGAATACTTGGAAAGGATAACATAGTTGTGCGCAAATCTTAGTTTAATTCATAGTAATGATAAATCTTCTCCAGATTTTCGGACATTAATGACAATATTAACGGTTCTTGCAGGATGGATACTAGCATTAAAGCTTAATTATTTCATATCTGGAAACAAGCACGAAGGCAACGGTGATGGGGAAACTGATTCCAAGAAATACCAAAGTATGGAAAGCGTTCGGGCGGGTTACAAAATAAAAACGGCAGAAGATATACCCAGAAGACGTGAAGGGCCAATGGCCATATTGTATCTCAGTGACAAATATTGGTCATCAATTTGTATGTCACGAAATTTGATAATTGAAAAGTGGACCTGCAGGTTGGTTGGCCCAACATTGCACTTTCATTGTTCTATGTCCTCCAAATAGCACTCGGAGTTTCTCCATAGACAGATTGACAGATGGAATCGACGGCTAGCGCGTTCAAGATTTCCATTGTTTACGGATGGCAATCCCTATGAACTATCTAACATATCTAAAAACATTATTTTCAATACTAAATTATTAATATTACATATTGATAATTTATAACATATTATCAATAAACATAGTAAACATGCACTTTTATAAAGTATGGACATGAGATTTTATAGAGCATATGTGGATACCTCATTCCATACTTAGGCACTTTTTCGATTGTGGGTTCTCGGACTGGCGGGCTGAAAATTGAGCCTCTATTGTTCTGTGTCCTACAAATACCACCTACACTTCCGTGATATACAAATTGACAGGCGGACTTGCGAGTTGGTTGGTCCATATTGCAGAATTTAATTAGACAAGAAAGTTTGTACAATCTGGTTGGCCAAGTGATATAAAAGTATTCTGACAAACCGACAATACATGGTAAACATGTACTTTTATAAAGTATGGACATGAGATTTCATAGAACATATACGAATCCCTCATTCCATACTTGGGCACTTTTTGGATCGCAGGTTCGCGGCCTGGCAGGCTGAAAATTGAGTATCTATTGTTTTGTGTCCTACAAATAGCACCTACACTTCCGCGATATACAAATTGACAGCCGAACTTGCGGAGATGAGTCTCTATATAAATTATGGACATGAGATTTTATAGAGCATATGCAGATCCTTCATTCCATACATAACCACTTTTTTTATCGTGGGTTCACGGCCTGGCGGGCTGAAAATAGAGTCTCTATTGTTCTGTGTCCTACAAATAACACCCAGACTTCCACGGTATACAATTTTATAGGAGGAACTACGGGCTTCTTGGATGAATATTGCATTTGTATTGTTCTAGAACATATGCAGATCCCTCATTCCATACTTGGGAACTTTTTGGATCGTAGGTTCGCGGCTTAGCAGGATGAAAATTAAGTATCTATTGTTCGGTGTCCTACAAACCTAGACTTCTATGATATACAAATTGACAGGTGGTCCAGGCACTTTTTGGATCGCGGGTTCGTAGCCTGGCGGGCTGAAAATTGAGTATCTATTGTTCCGTGGCCTACAAATATCACCTACACTTCCGCGATATACAAATTGACAACAACAGGACTTGCGGAGATGAGTCTCTATATAAAGTATGGACATGATATTTTATAGAGCATATGTGGGTCCCTCATTCCATACATAGCCACGTTTTTTTATCGTGGGATCGCGACCTGGCGGGCTGAAAATAGAGTCTCTATTGTTTCGTGTCCTACAAATAACACCCAAACTTCTGCAGTATACAAATTAGCAGGAGGACCTATGGGCTGCTTGGCTGAATATTGAATTTGCATTTTTCTAGAACATATGTGGATCCCTCATTCCATACTTGGGCACTTTTTGGATCACGGGTTCGCGGCCTGGCGGGCTGAAAATTAAGTATCTATTGTTCGGTATCCTACAAATAGCACCTAGACTTCCATGATATACAAATTGACAGGTGGTCCAGGCACTTTTTTGGATCGCGAGTTTGCAGCCTGGTGGGATGAAAATTGAGTATCTATTGTTTTGTGGCCTGCAAATAGCACCTACACTTCCGCGATATACAAATTGACAGCCGGACTTTGCAGATGACTCTCTATATAAAGTATGGACATGATATTGTATAGAGCATATGTGAATCCCTCATTCCATACATAGCCACTTTTTTGATCGGGGGTTCGCGGCCTAGCGGGTTGAAAATAGAGTCTCTATTGTTCTATGTCCTATAAATAACACCCATACTTCCGCGATATACAAATTGACTGGAGGACCTACGGGTTGCTTGGTTGATCATTGCATTTGTATTGTTCTAGAACATATGCGGATCCCTCATTCCATACTTGGGCACTTTTTGGATCACGTGTTCGTGGCCTGGCAGGCTAAAAATTAAGTATCTATTGTTCGGTGTCCTACAAATAGCACCTAGACTTCCGCAATATACAAATTGATAGGCACTCCAGGCACGTTTTGGGCCGCGGGCTGAAAATTGAGTATCTATTGTTCCGTGTGCTACAAATAGCACCTACAGTTCCGTCATTTACAAATTGACAGCCAAACTTGCGAAGATGAGTCTCTAAATAAAGTATGGACATGAGATTTTATAGAGCATATGCAGATCCTTCATTCCATACTTAGCCACTTTTTTTATCGCGGGTTCATAGCCTGGTGGGCTGAAAATAGAATCTCTATTGTTATGTGTCCTACAAATAACACCCAAACTTCCGAGATATACAAATTGACAGGAGGACCTACGGGATGCTTGGCTGAACGTTTTGTTTGTATTGTTCTAGAACATATGCAGATCCCTCATTCCATACTTGGGCACTTTTTGGATCGTGGGTTCGTGCCCTGGCGGGCTGAAAAATAAGTATCTATTGTTCGGTGTCCTACAAATAGAATCTAGACTTCCGCGATCTACAAATTGATAGGCGCTCCATGCACTTTTTGGATCGCGGGTTTGCAACCTGGTGGGCTAAAAATTGAGTATCAGCCGAACTTGCGGAGATATACAAATAAAACCTAGGACTTGTGGACATGAGTCTCTATATAAAGTATGGACATGAGATTTTATAGAGAATATGTGGAGTCTCTATATGGACATGAGTCTGAACATTGTAGTTTCATTGTGCCGTTTTCTCCAAATAGCACTCGGAGTTCTGCGATATACAAATTGACAGATGGACTTAAGGGCTAGCGGGTTCAAGTTTTCCATTGTTTACATATGCTAATCCCTATCAACTATCTAACATATCTAAAAACAGAAATTTCAATACTATATTATTAATATTAAATTTTGATATTGCAGAATTTAATTAGATGAGAAAGTTTTTGCAATCTGGTCGGGCGATTGATATAAAAGTTTTCCGACAAATGAGCAATGCATAGTAAACATGTACTTCCAGAAACTACGGACAAGAGATTTTATAGAGCATATGTGGATCCCTCATTCAATATTTAGCCACTTTTTTTTATCAAGGGATCTCGGCCTGGCTAGCTAAACATTTCACTTTCATTGTTCTGTATCTTCCAAGTAGCACTCGGACTTCTTCGATATGAAGATTGACAGATGGACTCGAGGGTTGGAAGGTTCAAATTTTCCATTGTTTACGGATGGCAATGCCTATCAACTACCTAACATATCTAAAAACATTAATTTCAATACTAAATTATTAATATTACATATTGATGTTGCAGAATTTAAGTAGACGACGAAGTTTGTCTATTTTGGTGGACCGACTGATATAAAAGTTTTCCGACAAATGAGCAATACATAGTAAACATGTACTTTTATAAAGTATGGACATGAGATTTTATACAGCGTATGCGGATTCCTTATTTCATACTTAGGCACTTTTTGGATGGCAGGTTCGTGGCCTGGCAGGCTGAAAATTGAGGTTTTATTGTTTCGTGGCCTACAAATAGCATCCAGAGACCCCGATAAACTATCTAAAAATGCCATTGTTTATAGATGCTAATCGCTATCAACTATCTAACATATCTAAAAACATTATTTTCAATACTAAATTATTAATATTAATTTTTTATATTGCAGAATTTAATTAGACGAGGAAGTTTGTACAATCTGGTCGGGCCACTAATATAAAACTTTTCGGAGAAATGAGCAATACATAGTAAACATTTACTTTTAGAAACAAACAATATTGTAACTTCACATGCAATCCTCTAACAATTTTGCATGCAACTATTTTCTTTCATGGCAGGACTGGAGTAGTAGCAAAATCTCATAGAATAACAAATATCAGCCTCGGCAGACATGGAAAATAACACAATTGCATGTAGACCCGTGGGTGCAGGGTATGAACACCATAAAGTGCCCCAAATAAAGAATAATAATCCAAAAAAAAGGAAAAAATAAAAGCTCCAACAACCGTCACCGCACCCCAACCCTGCAAGGCCGAATCAAACAAAAGAAAACAGCAAGGACCAAATTTTGGCAGGTTCAAAATTGTAATTATTTAGGGATGCTCATCCTATCTAACTTTATCTAAAAACATTATTTTCAAATACTAAATTATTAATATTAACTATTATTCGTTCATTCAAATTATTCCAGAATATTAATTTTACCAAGTTTAGCGAATAAGCAAAAATGGAAAAACAACGACCAATTTGAATTTTAGGAGCCTCTTGTTGGTATGATAGGACAGTTGCACTTCGCACACTATATATTCATTGATTTCAAATTATTTCAGAACAATAATTTGACCAAGTTCATCAATCAAGGAAATATGCTAAAGCAAGCCACATACTACATTTGCATCATAGCGCCATAGAAATTATCAGGCGGATCTGCGTGCTAGCTGGCCAAAAAAATCAATTATATTGTTTTGTGTCCTCTAAAAAATAGTTGGAATTCCACGGTATACAGATTGATAGACAAAGCAGATAACCAAGAACCAACCATACTTTAAACAGGTCGCAAGCAAGTTTTAAGAAGGTTCCATAGAGCAGAACCCATCGACCTTTGCACCAAACAATTTGATATACAAATAAAAGACGTTGTCGCATTCGTTTTCTCTTGCATCTGATATATGTTCCCAGTAGGAAATAACTAGGGCCATGCGATATATGGGGATTACAGAGATATGGACCAAGTCCAATGAACATTCATCTGTATGTTGAACAAATATTACAGAGACACATGAGGTATTTTTGTTTCCTGCCAAAGTTTCATATATTTTATTTTTTTCGCTTCTTTAGCTGATATGCAAATCTGCATTGTCCTCATTTAAGATGAATTTTCTCTGTATCTGAAGTTGTCGCAACATGTACACATTGCTTGTCTTTTTCTGTAGATATGTTTCATACGACAACTCTGCCAACTCAGGAAGCACATTTTGTAACAGAGGTTGTCTAACCATACAATGCATGATTGTGTTTCCAACGGTTCAGATAACAGCATTGACGCAATGTCCATATATATATGGACATTTTTCACTACATCGTAGACATTCAATCGTATCATCACTTATTAAAGCGGAGGCAGAAGCAGCGGAATTGCAGTTTTCGCATACATACTCAAAGGGGGTCAAGTACACATTGGCTGCAATTAAAAGACCTTCAACCTGGGAAAGAAAGCAAAGGGATTAATAAATTGAAGAATATAATACACAACTACACCCCCCTCCCCTTTAAAAAAAAAAAAAAAAATTAAACAGGTGCAGAAATTTGTTGAAGGCTATTTCTATAAGAAAAGTGAGGATGATTTTGTGGATGTCTACGCACAACAGTTGTAGAGATAGCTAGTTTATTCATATCCTCTACTATATCTGCTCGCAACTATGTTACAAATGTTGTCTGGGTTTTCCGAGAGATCCTTTCTCTAGCATCCCTCTTCTTTGTTATATTTTTGAATAGCATAAGTGGAATCTACCCTCTATGCAATTGTTTTTCTATTGACGAAAACAAATCTGAATACGTATCGAAAAATTGTAGTTGCAACATGGAACAGTGCAATATTTGTGTAACTTATCCAACATACATACAAATGCGAAAGTAAAGGACAAAACTGAATATGAAAAGCGGTACCATTTCCTTGTTGTTGTCCAACTTGCCATCCTTTATATGGAGAATGTGTTGCGAGACAAATTTTCTCGCCTGTGTGACAGCAGCCCCAATCGTTCCTATTGGGTAAACATCATTGCTCTGTGCAAGCTGGTTGATAGTCGAGTCTGGGACGAAGCGATATTCTGAACAAACAGCGGAATTTTTTTCCACAATGCTTGTTTCGTTCAGCGAAATAATTCGATCGCAATCACCACGGTCATATACTTTTTTGGGCAATATATTAAAATTTGTAATGGATATCCCATTGCGCGGAAATATCTTTTCTGCATGTTTCTGGACAAGTTGTGGAGGAACAGTCAGTGTCACTGTCATCATGGTGTCCTTTTCTTTCATGTCAGCACGCATAATGGATCTACTTTTGTTTTCCTTGTCCAAGTAGGTGCTATAGACAACCATTATGTCCCTGGCGAACACTTGTCCACTTTGGCGGTTGTTCAACGCCTCTATTGACATTACTTTGGATGTTACAACTCTAGACCTGATGACATTTTTTGAACAGGAAAACTAAATTAAATGGTAGTGTGCTACAAGTACACACATAGTTTTTGATGAACTATGGAGCCACAGTTTCGTAACCACACCTCTTAGTCTGCGGAACATGCAGAACATTCGGGGTCTCACTTGTACTTGTCGATACCTATTGCGAGCTGCAAACCATGTATTTCAGATGACATTCACAATAACCTCCATTCCATAGATGAATATACAGCCCAGGAAATTTGTTTAGTAAACATAGTAAGAGCAGAGCGTATGCATCTTTACCTTTGGCCTTGTCAGTCTGTCGATGTCTGGGATGACTGACTGTTCATGTTCATGTCACTAGTCCAAATTTTTCTGATGCAAGCATGTGTAGGTGAACATCAGGACTAAACAAGCATATGCATTGTATATTGTCCATTGGAACTGTTATCGCACAGTTTGTATTTTTAGGTCACGGGCTATGGGATAGCGGACAAACTGGTGTAACAGGAACCTTCCCCACCCAATGTCACCTCGATGGGGAGGTTCTTTCTGTTTAGGGAGATTAACCCAGGGGAGACGTCCCCGGTAACCTGGGGTTTGAAGAGGCAATAATTAAAAGGTCAAGAGTTAAGGTTTTCTCTCCTCGCAGGTTACCACCAGTATCAGATAATCCGGCTAATCAGCCAATAAAGAAGTGAAGTCCCTATTGAAAACACCTACCTGGAACAAGATGATAACAATGAAATACAATATTTACAGGCTATCACTCAAAGGGTTAGTACTTCTTAACTATCTGATTTCAATTAATAAGCAATGTAATAGACAAGATGAAGTCAACATTCTGCTAGATAGCCTAAGTAAGATCACCAATTCATCAATGTCTACAAAAATGACCAAGCCAACAGTATTTTCAATCAATAATTGTTCAATAAATGCTTGACGTCATCAATTTAATTGCTTATTTAATGGTCAAAGGGTTGTTGCGTCAGGTATGACGTCAGCCTAGGTTAGTATCGTTAGGGTTAGTTAGGGTTTCAAAGATTTAAAGTTTGAAAGATGATTTTGTACACTTAAAGCTCAACGTTGGAGATATTACCAGTGCCTTAGGGTAAATGGAGTCAAAAGCAAGGGAAAAAGGTCTCGGGAGGACTTAAACTTAGAGACTAGAAGGTAGGGTTCCAAGGTGCTACAATAGCAGGGCCCTAGAATCAAAACCCTAAGGGAAGGAGGCTCACTCTGGTGTTGCTTAAGCAAGGCCTCGTGCTCCTTCCTCTTTCTCTAAATACACTTGGCAAAACGGCTAGCTTCAAAGTACAGATTTAAGGTAGAAAGTGTTGCATGGGCAAGGCTTGGGGCAAAGTACAGATGAGGAGTCGGCTCGGTTTTGTCACATGCTTTGTCATCTTTGATGGAATCACTAGAATTTTCCTCATAAGTTGTAGTTATAGGTACATTTTGGATACGACTAATAGTTCCATCTTTCAATGGTCCACCTAATCCTTGGAAAAAGTTGTCAAATCATTCTTTCATAGATGGTACCTTGATGACTTCTCTCAAAGGGATGGTTACAAGCATCTTGGATAATGCCCCTTCAAGGTCAAAATTCAGGTTAACCCTTTCAGTATTGGATGTTTTAGGAAAGATTACATCCACAGGTGGCTTTTTTGTTTGGCCAGTGGAAGGTTGGTCCAACTTCTTCCTTGTATACACCTGGAACTCTTGTTTTTTTAGCTTTTCTTTTGATTCCTGGTCTAGTTTGTTTATTACTGCCATCCTGGCTAACCTGACTGCTTCTTTCATGGCCTCTTGATGCTCTTCAGTGGTGATATTTATTTGAGGGCCTTCAATGAAGTGGTCTATATTGTTTATTTGTTGATGGTCACCATTATTGTAGGGACATTCATGTTCCCAATGTACCTCACTGCATTGAAAATACCAAGGATTTTCATCCATAATGAAGGTGTTTGGAAATTCTATGTCTTTGAAGACATCTTCATTCCATTTGACGAAATTACTCACTCTTTGTATTGGATAACCATCTTCATCCAAATCTTGAGAGATATCAGAGGCATTGTCGGAATAATCACCCCAGTTTGCGTCCTTTTTTGTCAAGGGAAAAGTGGGGCAATCTTGAAATGAGTAAGGATCCGCTGAAAAGGGTGTTTGTTCATCTTTCTCAGAATGATCGGTTTGTAATAATGTGGGAATCCCCTTAAAGGGCAATTGGTCATCTGAGTCTTGCTTTTCTAGAAAATAAATTTTTAACATTTCACGAATCCTTTTAACCTTCTGCAGGATACAAGACATACTAGTGCTCGGGTCAGTTTCTTCAGACTAATCGGCTTCACTCATATCTTGATCTTCCAACATCGGTGTGTCCAAGACAAACAAGGCATCTTCAAAGTTAGGTTTTTTGTGAGTAGCCATGCCCAAATCCTTGGATGGCTCATGTTGTCTGGGGGCATTTAAAACATTGTTTTTGTTTGAGAAAGTTGTGTTCCATTTCCTTTTGGGAGGCATGAGTTTTACTTCAAGAATTTTCAGGAATTTAGGCTCAGCTTCGGTGACATCCTCATCACTAGACTCTTTGTGGTCATTTTTGTACGAGAGATCGAATTGATGAATGTAGTCTTCGAACTCAAGGTTCTGCTCAATCTGACAAGCAAATTATTGTGCTTCTTCTAGAGTCGAGGGTGACCTATCTTTGAGAGTAAACTGCAAAACTCCTTCCAACGAGTTCAAGTAGTGTTTGAGGACAGCTTCTTCTGAGAAACTAGGCCTGATCTTTTTGAGTAAAAGGTTGAACCTATCATTCAAATCCCTAATGCCCTCACTAGAGGCTTTGCAAATATTAGTGTATTGAGAGTAAAGGGAATCCATGCTTTCCTTTTTACACCAATCTCTTTGGAAGGCTTGTCCAAGATCTTCAGGGCTTTTGATGCTTCCTTTCGGGAGTCTGTTAATACATCTTCTGGCACTTACGGTGAGTGAGCTCACAAAGAGCCTTAAGAAGACATCGGGGTGTTCTTGTCCGGTTTGGTGAAACTGGAAAGCATCACAGAAGTCGGTCCAATGAGAGTTTCCATAGGATCCATCTTCCCCTGAGAACTTAGGTATCCAGGACTTGACCCTCTTGGGTAGATCATGTAACCCCCCTTGGGTGTTAGGTAAGCTTAAAGGACCAAAGAGTTCTTTATGAGACCATTTGGGAGAACTTACAGGTGTGACAGGATTCATGGAGGTCACAGTAGTAGATGGAAGTATATAATGATGCCCACTACGAGTCGTCATTTTCTATTTGTGGAGTCGCCAGATGATTTGCTTGAAATCATCAAAGAATAGGGGAATATAGTCTAGTGGAGTCGCCAGGTAAGCTTGTAAGAGAAAATGTCTTTGAGGCAAGGCTTATCGAAAGGTTTGTCGTTGAGGAAGATTGACTCAGTGTTCCCCAGCAACGGCGCCAAAATGTTATCGCGCAGTTTGTATTTTTAGGTCACAGGCTTTGGGATAGCGGACAAACTCGCGTAACATGAACCTTCCCCACCCAATGTCACCTCGATGGGGAGGTTTTTTCTGTTTAGGGAGGTTAACCCAGGGGAGACGTCCCCGGTAACCTGGGGTTTGAAGAGGCAATAATTAAAAGGTCAAGAGTTAAGGTTTTCTCTCCTCGTAGGTTACCACCAGTATCAGATAATCCGGCTAATCAGCCAATAAAGAAGTGAAGTCCCTGTTGAAAACACCTGCCTGGAACAAGATGATAACAATGCAATACAATATTTACAGGCTATAACTCAAAGGGTTAGTACTTCTTAACTATCTAATTTCAATTAATAAGCAATGTAATAGACAAGATGAAGCCAACGTTCTGCTAGATAGCCTAAGTAAGATCACCAATTCATCAATGTCTACAAAAATGACCAAGCCAACAGTATTTTCAATCAATAATTGTTCAATAAATGCTTGACGTCATCAATTTAATTGCTTATTTAATGGTCAAAGGGTTGTT
>ML817798.1:0-12450 GCA_009831015.1 Picea engelmannii | reverse complement strand
ATTCTGAAAGGCCCAATCCACAGGGCTTCAAATTTGTTGTGTTTGCCCTTATCTTGTTTAGGAGCATCCCATTTCAGCACCAGGTCTCCTATCTGGAACCGCTCCTTCTTGGCCTTCTTATCGAAGACCTGCTTGATCTTTTGCTGATGGTCCTGAATCCTGTCCACTATCTGCTCCCTAGCCTGATGGACCTCTACTAGCTGATGAATCCTTCTGATCATGTCATTGGGCTCTTCTTGATAATCCTGGAAGAATTTCACTACGGGAATGGACAGCTGAGAAGGGAAGACGGCTTCGGCCCCGTATACTAACTGGAAAGGGGAGAGACCTATAGATCTCTTTGTAGTCACCCGATCATCCCATAGGGCGAATTTCATCTTTGAATTCCAAGCCCTTTTGTTGTCTTCCAACAACCTTTTGATGATCCTTATCAGGCTTTTGTTGGAGGATTCTGCTAGACCGTTGCCCTGTGGATAATATGGGATGGAGTGAATCAATTTGATCCCGAACTGTTCACAGAACTTGGCTAGTGGTTCAGACCCGAAAGAGGTTGCATTATAGTGACAATCTTATTTGGGCAGCCGAACCTTGTGATGAGGTCCTCCAAGAATCCAATGATTACCTTGTGGGAAGCACTCCTGGTGGGGATAGCTTCAATCCACTTGGTAAAGAAATCTATAGCAGTCAGGATCCACCTGTGCTGCCCACTGGAGGCAGGGTGAATTTCTCCAATGAAATCTAGGCCCCACTGCTGGAAAGGCCCTGAAACCACCACCAGATTTAACGGCAGAGACTTGAGCTGCTGCTTTCCTACAAATTTTTGACATTTGATGCAGGCTCTGACCCTTTTGCATACATCAATGAACACGGTAGGCTAGTAGTACCCATCCCTGAGGATTTTGTGGGCTGTGGCTTTCCAGAAATGGTGCCCTCCACACAGGCCGCTATGAAATTCAGCCACGATCATTTCGGCCTCTTGTGGACTCATGCATTTTAAAATCACCCCCAGGGGGTCTTTCCAATACAACATTTGATCGATCAGGCAGTATCTGACTGCCTTGAGATTCAAATCTCTTACTTTGTTCCTTTCCAGGCCGTCTGGGGGGCGAAACTCTTGCAGAAAGTATATGACATCCTTATACCAAGGGCATCGAGCTAATGGGGGCTCTCTTCGAGGGTCCATTTCAGACAGCCGACTTTGTGGAATTCCTGATCATTTGTTTATGAAACTTATCCCCAAAGCTTGGCAGTTTGCTTCAGCCAACATCTTGTCTAAACCTTGACCTTTGATCAATTTGGTGGGCCTTATTTCCAGGTCGAATTCCAGGATTTTGGCTATCCATTTACTCCTTCTTCCGTCTATGTCAGGCTGAATACGAATGTCTTTAACAGAAGCCAAGGGGACATAGGCGATGATCTTTGACTGCAGGACATAGGTTCTAAAAGCTTTGAGAGATTTAACTAGAGCATAAGCCTACTTCTCCATAGTGTCATACCTGACTTCGGCATCCCTCAATGTTCGGCTGAAATAAGCAATAGGCTACTCTAGCCCAATGTCGTTTGTCTGTAATAGAACAACAACCACTGTGTCAGGTGAGGCAAAGGATAAAATAAGGAAATCCTTTGAGTAGTCGGGACTGATAAGCACAGGAGCTTCAGTCAGGGCCTTCTTGATTTGTTCAAAGGAATGTCGCGATTGAGGGGTCCACCTTACTTCATTCTCTTTCTTCAATATGGTTGTTATACGCTTTACCTCCTCAACAAAGTTAGGCAAAAACCTCCTCAGAAAATTAATTTTACCGAGGAAAGATTGGACCTCCTTCTTGGACCTCAGGATTGATAAGGCTTGTATCGCCTCAACTCTGCTGGGGTCAATTCTGACTCCTTTTTTTGATACTATGTGGCCTAGTAACTTTCCCTCCTGCATGGCGAATAGAGATTTCTTGGGGTTTAATGAAATGCCAAACTTTCTTCATTTCAAGAAAACCTTCCTGAGATGGCGACGATGTTCCTTATCAGATTTTGAAAACAATGTGATGTCATCCAGATAAACGACCACAAATTTATCCTTTTCCCCGATGAAAGCTATATACATGGCACGCTGGAATGTTTCCCCTGCATTCATTAATCCAAACGGCATCTTGGCATACATGAATGTGCCCCATGGAGTGGTGAACACTATCTTTTCCCTTTCCTCGGGCAGAACGGAGACTTGATTGTAGCCAGAGAATCCATCTATCATGGACATCCTGGAAGCTCCTGTTACCCTCTGCAGTATATGTTCCATCTTTGGCAAAGGGTAGTTATCCTTTCGTGAGCTCCTGTTCAGGTTTCTGAAGTCTACACAGAGTCGGATCTCTCCATTCTTTTTCCTTACTGGCACCAAGTTGGCCACCCACTCTGAATATCTCAATGGTACAATGATCTGAGCTTGAAGCAGCTTCTTCACTTCCCTCTCCATGATAGGCAGCAACATATGGTTGATCTGTCTCAGCTTCTGCCTAAATGGATTTGCCTCCTCTTTTAATGGGATTTTATGCTCGATGACAGAGGTGTCATAGGTTTTGAGGTCTTCGTAGGTCCAGGCAAACACATCAGCAAATTCCCTCAAAAGTCCAGTGTATTCAGACCTCTGCTCCTTTGTCAGATTTCTTGACAATTTGACAAACTTGGGCTCACTCTGAGTCCCAATGTTGCACTGAATAGTACCAGTGTCATCCTCTGAGGTTTCTCCCTTTAACGACACATCATTTCTATCAAAAATACTTTCCAAAGGAACCAATCCCCTTGGAGTATGATTGTTGGGCAGCTGTACAATGTTACTCTCTGCAATCTTATTCAGAAAAGTACCCCCATCAAGATTTTCTTCAGAGACGGAGTCTTGGTCGACGTGCATCTCTGAAAATTCTTCGACGGTCTCCAAGAACTTCTTGATCTCGAGATCATTCTCGAATACCTTCCAATGTTTGACGTTGTCAGGTATAGAGGGCATGTATTTCACTTCTACATCATATCTGCATTTAGGTGGCAAGGGTACTTTGAAATTACTTGTTGATGTAGCCAAGGAATCTGCCATCGTGTTCTCCTCTCTTGGGATGAAATAAATGTTAAACACCAAGAAGAAACTATCAACTAGGTCCCATACCTCATTTATGTAGCTTCTGAGTCAAGGATGCTTAGCCTGATAGGTGTTTCTGATCTGTTGGACCACCAACTCTGCATCTCCGAACACTACTACCTCCTGAATTCCCATTTCCTTCACAGCTCTTAATCTCAGAACAAGAGCTTCATACTCTACCACATTATTGGTAGCTTAAAATTCTAATTTGTATGACAGAGATATGATTTCCTGAGCGGGTGACACAAAAACCACCCCAGCTCCAGCGCCTTCCCTGGAAGAGGCTCCATCAAAGAACATTTTCCAAAAGGGGGTGATGGAGGGAGGAAATTTAGGGGAAATGGTGGGTTGCTTTCTAAGTTTAAGAGGAGGCTCGGGGGCATGGGTGAGTTGTAGTAAACTGGAGCCTAAATCAGTGTCCAAGGCAAAGATAGGATGATTGGTAGGGTTGGCTTCATCGCTGATTATATAGGCCAGTTGGGCTTCTCTGTATAGTCTTCTATGCTCTCCTTCGAACATTGGGATAGTGGCATAGGTGAGGTCTATCTGCAAGGTTCATCCCAGTTTAATTATCCAAGATCTTGACAGCAACATACCAAACTCGGGGGGAACATCGACCACTACAATATCCATGACCACACTTTTCATGGGCAGTTGAAACAAGGTCATGACCAGGTCTTTGATGACTCATAGACACTAAACTTTCCTGGAGTCAAAGGAATAGAGGTCATGATAGGCTCGGGTGACTTCTAGTCCTAACTCTTCCATGACAGTTTTGGGCATGAGGTTGTGAGAAGCCCCTGAATCCATCAAGCAATTGTGCAATACCTTGTCATGTATGTTCAAGGAAGTGTAGAAGGGAGGGGATGAGTCATTCCTGTCTTCTACCATAGGACCTAGGATAACTGCAGGCTTTTCATCTTTTGTGGGAAGGCATGAGACCTCTGACTGCAAAATCTCAGAGAAGTGCTTCTTGAACCCGTCATGTTTAATCAACTCTGTCAGGGGCACAGGGATTCTAATTTTTTGAATTTCATGCTCGAAATTAAAAGAAGATGAGAGCTTCGGGATTTCTCTTATTTCAGGAACATGACTCTGGATAATGAGAGAGAGGGGTTGGGTCTTCTTACCTCTGTGATTGTCTGTTGCTTCGTTAGAAGGCTTCTCTATTCTAGTGAGCTTCTCAGGAGCATCAGGTGCTACTACCTTCTTCTGGGACCTCAGGTCATACCTGCCTTGGTGGCTACTAGTCTTGTTTTCCTTGCTCAGCTCATTTAGTTGACTGTCCATGAGAGACTCCTCATATGCTGATTGAGCGAGATGAGGAAAAGGCGGAGTGTCCCCGAAGCACTGGATTTCAAGATCCAGCTCATCTGTTTCCCCTTATTCCCCCTCGGCCACAAAATTGTTTTGGAAAGGGGCCTGAACCTTCTGATCTTCTCTGTCTCTTCCCCTCTCCCTTTGCACAGTCGGGGAAGAAATATAGCTGGGCCTTCTGAAACCTCCTACCCTTTCGGCGTTTTGGGGGCATTTGTATGCTTGCCTCCCTTCCACCCTCATTCTCTCCATCTCTGCAAACAGATATTTCACCATCCTGGTCAGTTCATCCACTTGAGGGTGGGGCACCGATAGGTCAGAATTCGAGGCTTTCGACCTTCCCTTTCTCCTGTCTGCATCGGCATTGTTTCTCGGTCTGTCAGCTGCCAATACATTAGATTCCACTTCTATGGCCACATATTGCATTTGAGCCAAGGAGGTGGCTCTTCTTTCTCTCAATAACAGGCAGAAATCGGGGCCAAACGCACTAGCATAAGAAATTTTGGCCGAGGCTTCTGAAGGCTTTATTTCGGCAGGGATTTTATTATACATCTTATTGAATCTTTTGGAGAAGTCAGAGACAGATTCTCCATCCATATTTTTCAAAGACCCAAACTCTGTCATGTAGTACATGAAATCCTTCCTATCTCCCCACTACCTCAGGAAAGAACTATCTAGAGCTTCAATCCCAACAATAGATCCTGGAGCCAATCCTCTAAACCACTTCCTTACCTCTCCATCCAGGATCTGGACGAAGACTCTCATCCAGACATCTTCATTTTCAATATTGAGGTTGTCTGCATAACTGTAGAAAGCATCCAGGTGCTCTTCAACAGTTATGTCTCCTTCCTCAGTGAACTTGGGCATGTATTTCAAGTAATCCCCAGCAGGAAGAGGATTCATAAGGTGGGATAGGACTAAAGGAGCATATCTAGCAGCAACTATGGCGTCCATTCTATTTAGAGGGGGATTAACACCAGCCATAGGGATATTAGGTGGAGGAGAACTTGGAGGAGAAGGAGTTCGCGAAGGGGATACTGGGAATGAGTCTTGAAGTGGAGTGGGAAACAAGAGAGGATTCAAGGAGAAGGCTAACGAACTCAAGTCAGTAGGTACTCTTCTATGTGCAGGAGTGGGGAAATCTCCTGTAGTCCCGGGTCTACGCCAAGGAACAGCTTCAAAGGAGAGGGGAGTGACAATAATTTCTCCCTCCAATCCCAAACCAGGAGGGGAAAACTCAGCAGGAACACTCCCAAATTCAAGAAACGGGAAGCCTCTGAAGGAGGTCTACTAAGAAACTGAGGAGGAGAAAAAGGAGTTCTCACATAAGGAGATGGTGGATTACCTGTTTCGACGATGGACACTTCTTTTGCAGAGCTATTTCCTCTTTTGAGAACCACCTCTGGGTCAGCTTCAAGTGTAGCTAGAGGCAGTTGTGGATGAGACCGCGTGTGTCTGCCTCTGAAAGCCACAATTAATTAGCACAGGTTCTCCCCAGTGGATTCGTCACAATGGAGTCGCCAGGTGCACAGTAGCAATCTTGATAATTCTGATATCTGATGCACCTTCAGAATCAGTTGATCGTTGTCGTTCAATCTCGGGGAAAATATTCAACTTCGTCCCCGGCAACAGCACCAGAAATGTTAGCGTCGGAAGTCACTCCTGGATTGCTAGCAGGAGCAGAGCCCGACACCCATTAGTTTTATGTCACAGTTTAATAAATGGGGTGATCAAATGGAGGTAAAGACTCGAGAAAATATAGCTTTAACTCGGTAAACTGGGCCTGGTATGTAGAAAGCGAGGGAGGTCTTGATCAAACTTCTATCAGTAATTTGATTAAAGGGTGGTAGATGGAGGACTTGTAAGAAGGGTGAGCAAGACTACCTCAGGCAACAGACCTTCAGAAGCTTGAAGAAGAAAAACTCAGGAGCCAAGATCCTCTTAGTTCGGAGCTTTAAGGAGCTGAAGAGTGACTCGACTGGATCCTCCAATTCCAATTCGTCCAGCGATATGAAAATAACAGGGATCGATTAGAAACAATGTGACTATTACAGTGATCCAACCTACATCATCCTATAATAGCCACAACTCGACTGGATCCTCCAATTCTGAGTTTTTCTAACACAGTATACGAGAGATGGAAAGAGGTTGACATCCATAAAGTAAGAAATCTCAAATGCTTTTACATAAACCAGAGCGACCAGCGCCTCATCAAAATTTTACAGTCGGGAGCTCTGCTCAACCATCGATCCTTTACAAAAACTCAAACTAAGTCTATATACTCAAGAAAATTCACCTCGCAGAGGCGTGCCCAGTTACCCAAGGCTCGGTGTCCCCTTCAGTCAAACTCGTACTGATATCTTTCTTTAAATGCCACCTTAACTATGCATGGCTCCTGTAAGGAGGGTAGCTGAACCATGAAGTGCTCGGCTAGCGTGCGCAGACTTCTATGTCGAGTCGAGGACCTCAGCACGGCTTCGTTGAGAGAATCGATACACAGGGCCTCTGCGAACAGGCGTCTCGCCAGACCCTCCATTCCCCTCATTTAATGAAC
The DNA here is from genome assembly GCA_009831015.1 of Picea engelmannii. Lineage (NCBI taxonomy): Eukaryota > Viridiplantae > Streptophyta > Pinopsida > Pinales > Pinaceae > Picea > Picea engelmannii. The sequence continues at coordinate 5,461 of ML817798.1, read as the reverse complement.
GAAAGGAGGTTTCAACCACCCACTCTTGCCTTCATTTACTTCAGTACTAGAAACAGCTGTTAAGATCGGGCCCGATGGTGCCTGGAGATTGTGATGATCCCTTCTACAACTGAAATCGACTCCTTTGGCCCTCTTTATGCAGCTCCTCCCTCTCCCCAAGTGACCATGGGCTGTGACCATATGCTTTTAGCGTTCGTGGATATGAAAGGGCTAACCTTTACTGATTGAAATCGCGATGAGCGATATGCCGAGACGGCTCGATCTGGCACCACACGTCCCTCTAGATCCGACGGCTCTTAACTCTCCTTGCGATATCGTGGGCCCTGGTCCGGGATTTTCTCGGCACCTCGCGCATCGGAAAATAACGAAGTTGTTCTTTGCGTGTTGGAGTCGCGATGGGCGAACTGTCGAGATGGCTCTATTTGCCGCCAGATGTCCCCTCTGGATGGACGGCTGAAAACACTTCGTGAGCCTGCGGGCCCCAGTTTCTATGCTTTCAGCGCTATCGGGGTTCGGGGTTTCGCGATGTTGATCAACACGAAACTCTCACCCCATGAACCCCCGATCACCGAAACGCCGACATGACCAGATCTCGTGCCACGTGCCCTTTGGGATGAGCGGTTGTCATCCATTCCTGAACATGCTACGGGCGCCATCCATGCGCTAACCTTGGCGCAGATTTGTTGATCGCGATTTCTCGCTCACCGTTGATTTGATTCTTTGGATACATCCTAGACGTTGAAATCAGAGTGCTCGCTCGCTTGACCTGCGCTTGAAATGGATCTCTTTGTGTGCTACGCTTGGGCACTTATCGCAATCCCGTAGACCTGTGTACCTTTGTGCCCCGATACCACAATTGTTACTAACAGAATGCATAATCAAACCCTAGTTGTAAACCTTCCTTGAGAGAAACACCATATATGCCAAGAGAAATCCTCCAAGAAGAGTTGCGCCTTACTTGAAACACCAAAAATACCAAACAAAGGCTAAAACATAGTCTCTCACAAGAGAGTGAGTTGTGTTATGTCCAAATGAGGGAAAAACATCCTCAATATATATCAATCAATGACCTTTCAATTACAAAATAGGTCATTAAAACAGCCGACAAGGCTAACTACATAATTTACATTGTTTTTACATTAAATGCTAGATAAATGACAGTAAATGAGCAAAAGGTGGGACGTCAAGCCCTTCTGAGGGAAATGTTGGCCCTTTTTGGGCATATCCAGCATCCAGAAGTCAGACGTTAGCCCTTCTAGGGCTCCTCCAAGCTGCCACACGTGCCAATAACCTCATCACACTGCCACACGCTCAAGATAACATCCATCTCTCCTAGGTGACGTCTTGTTCATCAAGGGGCAAACGTTCCATCTGAAGTGGGTGATCCTCCCTAGACCAGGCTAAGCCAAAGTTTCCTGGGTGGAACGTCCTTCTTTCTTCATGTGCAAAGGCTCGTCATAATGTTGTCCTGTCTCTGCCATCCCAGCAACCATCTGATGGGCTCTTCAGCCCCATGGACGTCCGAGCTAATCATCTCCCCAAGTGTACCGGTCCACTGGTACCTGTCTGTCGGGCATGGTCCTACACATCAAAAACTTAGCCCTCCATGGGCTCATTAGTCCTTGGGATCATAGCAATGTCAATCATATTCCATCATTAAATTTATCAAACACATGCATAAAACCCCTAGTATATCATCTAATAGCTCAAAGACATTACACTGACCTACTATACAAAGTTGAATAAAGAGACAGAATAACCTATTGGGTTAGCATCCATAAGAAGAAGATAGTTTCCAAAGAAGATTATTCAAGCCATGCAACATGAAATGATATGGTTTAAGGATGTCCAGTCAGAGTGAAGACTAGGGGAAGGTATTGTCTGTGGGTGACTTTGTAGGAGGCGAGTTGTACCTGTCATGGATGTAGTTTTTTCCAAGCCCCTTATTGCCTTTATTCTTTCCTTATTTATTACCTTTTCTTTCTTTTTACTTCAAGGTCTAACCAGAGGACACTGCCTTGGCATGGTGACCAGAGCTGACAATGTTACCCACTAGTATTTTCGCAGAATTGATAAGGTTGGCTCGTGATGAGACCCCCTTTCCCTTGACCATCCAACCAAAGGTCATTGCCCCGGTGTGGTAACCAGATAATGGCAATGTCATACCGCTAGATACCTATGAACATAATGGGTCAGATCGTGATGAGACCTCCCATCCTCTTGGTTAGGTCTTGTTTTATTATTTTTCTTTGGGTTCCTTTTGTTTCTTATCGAGAGGCCTTTTATTGCCTTCTCGGGGATCCCTGGGCGAGGCATCTCTAGGTTTTATTTCCTATGGATTTTATCTTTTAACAGCTTCTTTTACCCCCTGGGCCTTTAGCCCCTTCTTCCCACAGGACAAAGTGTAACCCGTCAAAGGTCATCCTAATGCCCGGACTAGGGGAATGGGATGGATGTATGGGAGATAAGATGTAAAATGATTGTATGGCGGAAGCAGATGATAGTTCTTCAAATACCCCTTGGTGGCTAACCAAAACCCATAGATACAAGCTTGCTAGTTCACCCCGTTAATCCCCCCAACAATGGTCAAGTGGGTTAGTGTAAGATCCAAGCAGTTGTCAGAAATTTAAGGAACCTGATGCATATATCTGAAAGTTATAATGATCAAACATGACACATACCATGATACCTGGACCAATTACCTCATGGAGCAAGAGTCTTCTCTGATGCAAGTCCAATGTCTATGGTGATGGATGTTTTTGCTGCTGACAGGACAAATATGACAAAGAAGAAGAAGGATGGGCCCTCCAGGGCCATGCTCAGGTCAATCCTGCTCTCAGTATTCCATGTTTAGGACCTGTGGGCCTCGAGACATGATCTCCTAGTTATCCCCATGAAATCGGGGATAACATCTGGCTCCAACTTGGGGACATGTGCTCATCGTAGAGCGCATGAGAACCTCAGCATCTCTGGCATAAACCTCCAGACCTGCTCACACTCGAAAAGGTGCATCAGCAACAAAGGTGGGGTGGTATTGCCACCCCACAAAATATGACATGTATATATGAAATAAAGAAAACAATATGCATATGAGGAAACAAACATGAAATGCAGATGGTATAATACACGAAAAAAAATGCTTACCTACCTATACTTATCTATGGAGTCAGGTTACCCCACCCTGGTGGGGTTTGAGGAGGTGTCTGCTGACGAGCACTGTGCGCCTTCTTCCCTCCAGTGTAGACAGGTAATAGGAGTCATTAACTGACTTCCTGCCGACCTTAAAAGGGCCAAGCCAAAAATGATTGTTTTCTTTTATAGTAGTAGGCTTCCCTTTATTGGCATCCCACATCCAAACCATGTCTCCCTCCTTTTACTCTTTGACTCTGAAATTGGTCGTTCCTTGAATAACCCTGGTGTATTGTGTAGAGGGAGGTGGGTGGGATTCTGCTATAAATATTTCCTGCTGCGAAGGATGGATCCGTACATCATCTTCCACCTTTTTTAGTATTTCCGCAGTCTCTGATTCCTAAGATTTGAGATCGTCCATGAGTTTTTGGTATTCTTCTTTCGTGGGCCATTTAATCTGACTCGAAATTTCCTCTTTTGCAAAAGGTGTATCTTCTGGAGAATATCTATGAGGAGTCAGCTCGATTTTGTCACATGCTTTGTCATCTTTGATGGAATCACTGGACTTTTCCTCATAAGTTGTAGTTACAGGTACATTCTGGATACAAATAATAGTTCCATCTTTCAATGGTCCACCTAATCCTTGGAAAAAGTGTCAAATCGTTCTTTCATAGATGGTACCTTGATGATTTCTCTCAAAGGGATGGTTACAAGCATCTTGGATAATCTCCCTTCAAGGTCAAAATTCAGGTTAACCCTTTCAGTATTGGATGTTTTAGGAAAGATTACATCCACAGGTGGATTTTTTGTTTGGCCAGTGGAAGGTTGGTCCAACTTCTTCCTTGTATACACCTAGAACTCTTGTTTTTTTAGCTTTTCTTTTGATTTTTGGTCTAGTTTGTTTATTACTGCCATCCTGGCTAACCTGACTGCTTCTTTCATGGCCTCTTGATGCTCTTCAGCGGTGATATTTATTTGAGGGCCTTCTATGAAGTGGTCTATATTGTTTATATGTTGATGGTCACCATTATTGTACGGACACTCATGTTCCCAATGTGCCTCACTACATTGAAAACACCAAGGATTTTCATCCACAATAACGGTGTTTGGAAATTCTATGTCCTTGAAGACGTCTTCATTCCATTCGACGAAATTATTCACTCTTTGTATTGGATAACCATCTTCATCCAAATCTTCAGAGATATCAAAGGCATTGTCGAAATAATCACCCCAGTCTGCGTCCTTTTCTGTCAAGGGAAAAGTGGGGCAATCTTGAAATGAGTAAGGATCCGCTGAAAAGGGTGTTTGTTCATATTTCTCAGAATGACCAGTTTGTAATAATGTGGGAATCCCCTTAAAGGGAAATTGGTCATCTGAGTCCTGCTTTTCTAGAAAATAAATTTTTAACATTTCACGAATCCTTTTAACCTTCTGCAGGATACAAGACATACTAGTGCTCGGGTCAGTTTCTTCAGACTTATCGGCTTCACTCATATCTTGATCTTCCAACATCGGTGTGTCCAACACAAACAAGGCATCTTCAAAGTTAGGTTTTTTGTGAGTAGCCATGCCCAAATCCTTGGATGGCTCATGTTGTCTGGGGGCATTTAAAACATTGTTTGTGTTTGAAAAAGTTGTGTTCCATTTCCTTTTGGGAGGCATGAGTTTTACTTCAAGAATTTTCGGGAATTTAGGTTCAGCTTCGGTGACATCCTCATCACTAGACTCTTTGTGGTCATTTTTGTATGAGAGATCGAATTGATGAATGTAGTCTTCGAACTCAAGGTTCTGCTCAATCCGACAAGCAAAGTCTTGTGCTTCTTCTAGAGTCGAGGGTGACCTATCTTTGAGAGTAAAATGCAAAACTCCTTCCAACGAGTTCAAGTAGGTTGGAGGACAGCTTCTTCTGAGAAACTAGGCCTGATCTTTTTGAGTAAAAGGTTGAACCTATCATTCAAATCCCTAATGCCCTCACTAGAGGCTTTGCAAATATTAGTGTATTGAGAGTAAAGGGAATCCATGCTTTCCTTTTTACACCAATCTCTTTGGAAGGCTTGTCCAAGATCTTCAGGGCTTTTGATGCTTCCTTTCGGGAGTCTGTTAATCCATCTTCTGGCACTTACGGTGAGTGATCTCACAAAGAGCCTTAAGAAGACATCAGGGTGTTCTTGTCCGGTTTGGTGAAACTGGAAAGCATCACAGAAGTCTGTCCAATGAGAGTTTCCATAGGATCCATCTTCCCCTGAGAACTTAGGTATCCAGGACTTGACCCTCTTGGGTAGATCATGTAACCCCCCTTGGGTGTTAGGTAAGCTTAAAGGACCAAAGAGTT
>ML817797.1:90077-113836 GCA_009831015.1 Picea engelmannii | reverse complement strand
ACAGTGGAGTCGCCAGGTGCACAGTAGCAATCTTGAAGGGCTCTGATGTCTAATGCACCTTCAGAATCAGAGGCTCAATGTCGTTCTGCCCAGGGAAAATCTTCAACTTCGTCCCCGGCAACGGCGCCAGAAATGTTAGCGTCGGAAGTCACCCCTGGATTGCAGCAGGAGAAGAGCCCGACGCCCATCAGTTTATGTCACGATTTATTTAATGGGTGATTGATTGGAAGCCAACTCAAGACGGTGTGGTTCTAACTCCGAAACTATGCCAAGCATGCATGGGCAAGTGAGGTCTTAGATAACTTCAGACAATGAGTTGTAGTAAGGGTGAGTAGGGGGAAGACTTATATCAGAGAGATGCTAAAGTTTGTCCTAAACATTAGGTTCCCAACAGACTGTGGGAGAAGACATCTAAACGCAAGATCTTCTTGCATTCAAATGCAAAACACCGGAGAATACAACAATGCAACAATAAATCCTTTATCATAACATGATTGCAATAATTCGCACGAATCAGTCGTTCACGAACTCTCTCAGCATAAGATGAAAATTAGATGGAGTAAGAAAGACTGTTTGTCATAAAACAGGAAATCTCACATACAGATGCATAACCAGAGAACTAGAGTGTGTTAAAACTTTACAATCGGGAGCCTAGCTCAACCATCAATACTTACAAAAATGGCGAAAACGCCTACATATACTTCCAAAACAACAACAACAGCAAAAACAAGACGCTGCATTAAAAATATTGCGTCTGCATGTCTTCTGACAGTCTACCCATGCAGACTCAAGATGATTGTGCGCCTATGACAGACGCTACCTTAACTTCACATGGCCTTTGCAGGGGAGGTAGCCGAAACATTAAAGGCCAAAATGGCGTGTGCAGACTTCTCTGTCTAATCGAGGAATTTGGCATGGATTCTTTGGATAATCAGTACACAAAACTCCTTCGAACAGACCACTTGCCAGACCCTCCATATCTCATATTCAATGAATGAAAGGAGGTTTCAACCATCCGTTCTTGCCTTCATTTACTCCAAGAGGAAAACCAGGAGCGAAATCGTATCCGCTGGCATCTGGAAATCGCGATGATCCTTTCAGCGACTGGACTCAACGCTTTTGGCCCCTTTTGCTTAGCTCTTTTGTTTCCCAAATGACCACGGACCGTGACCCTGCTTTTAATTCCATAGGGGCTTTCGGCGTTCGCGAATAGGAAGGAGTTGATCCTTGCTTATCATAGTTGTGATGGGCGAAACGCCGAGATGGCTCAATTGAGCACCACGCGTCCTTCAAATCTGACGGTTCTAGACTCACCTGATGCTGCTGTGGGCCCCAGGTCTTGGATGCTCTTGCTACTTCACGTATCGGGATATGAGGGAGCTGCTCTTTGCGCTTCGAAACCGCGATGGGCGAAAAGGCGGGGAGCCTAATCGCGCGTCAGGTGTCCGCTTCAAATGGACGGCTGAGACTGCCCCTTGATACTGTGGGCCCGACTTTGGGCGCTATCGGCACTTTGGGGCTCAGGGCTTCGCGATACAGAGTGATATGGAACTTTCACCCTTCGAACTCACGACTGCCGAAAAGCCGACGCGACTGGATCTCGCGCCACGCGTCCTTTGGATGGACGGCCGCTATTCTTCCCTGCATACAATATGGGCGCGATTCATTTGCGCTAATCTCGGCGCAACTCTTCTTTCTGCGATTTCCCGCCAACCGTCGATCTACTCATGTGGATGGATCAGGACCATTGACACTATAACTTTTCCCTCTCGCTTGATTTTAAGTCCGAACATGACTTCTTCTACGCGCTGCGCTTGGGTGCTCCTCGTGCAACCTGCAGACCTGGATATCCCGATGCCGAAGACAAGTAATGTTGCTAACAGGAGGATAACGCACTTGATTGAAGAATAGGAGAACATATCGAAGCTACTTAAAACCAAAAACTTGGATGTCGAAGTTGAACGAACACAAGAAGATTCACAAATGAACGAAGCACCTACCCTAGATAGAGAAGAAGTATTGCCCTCGAACCCTACGAAAGAATCTCAGCAACATGAAGTTACTATGCCAAGAGGAGATAAGGATCAGAATGGGAAGAGGAACCCAGTAACGCATATCACAGGGAAAAAGGCTAGAAAGCTCAGTAAGAAGAAAGCAAAGCTAGAAAAACTGTTGGAGGTTCCTGAGGGAACTTCACAGAGGGAAGGTTTGCAAAATTGGAACTTTGTCGGGATATCAGAACAACACAACATGGCACGTCACCATGGTGTAGAAATATAGTCGTTGAAATCATTATAACCATTAGCCCGATGCCCCGAATGGTTAGAACAACAGTTATGACCAGACAGATCGCCATCGGACCGTTGGGACCGCGTCGTAATGGACAGAACTGCATTGATGAAGGCCTCTTTCTCGTTGGAGAATATTCGTTACATCGTTGTCTACTTATTCTGTTGAATGTTGCACCGAGAACACTTTTTTGAATTGTATCTGAGCCAACAAGAGAACTCATTGCTACCGCACTGTGTTTTTTGAGACCGACACCTATTCCACTGCTTTGAGCATTCATTCATCCAACTGAGTTATCCGATCTGAGCGTGTATGTCAGACGAGCTCAGCGCTGCAGAGAAAGTCATCGAAGAATTTTTAATCGACCTTATGGAAGAGAGAGTGATGTCCACAGGAGTTCAACCTTCATCGACGCGAGGAGTGCAAGCCTCCTTGTCAACTTCTCACGGATTAGGACCATCCCACATTGCAGATAAGAAGAGAACCAAGTACAGAGATGACTTAGTGAATGCGAAGTTAATCTTGTCTGTTCTAACCGATTACATCCCACCTCTAGCCAACGCGGTGAATCATGACAGTGTCCCGAGCGACTTCAACTACACAGTCATCACGACGTACCTCCCGAAGGAGATACACGCAGTCAGACCACAGTTTGAGAGGATTCCAACCTTGAAGATCAGTGATTATAATCTAGGGAACCATAAAACCTACGGCATGCTCGCGCCTCACAAGTACTTGAGTAAGACGAAAGGAAAGAGATCGAAGATCATTCCCTAGCCATGGACCATGAACATCGTGCAGTCCACTATCCTTAATGTCATGAAAATTCCACACTTTGGAAGGCACCAGGAGGTTAACGCATGTGTTAAAATCATCTTGTCGTGCTTCCACGGAGGTTATTTATGGTTAGACAGGTGTATTACCGTCGATCTGGCGTTGATCCATAGGATCATCGGATTGAACATGTAGGGACCCGACCCGCAGGACTTCTACTCATGCAAGGTTGCAGATCGTGCCCTAGCACAGAAGATTAAAAACATCTATGGCGATGTAGAGAAGGGGACGTGAGGCTACAAGGTAGCCTCCATTCATAATGGTGTAGTGCGCCTTGCTTGCCAATTGATTGCCGATAAGCTAGTCCGAAAGAACAGACCCACGCAGGTCACAGGGTTTGTGGTTGACCTCATAGGAAAGTGCGTGGAGGGATTACAGATGAATTGGGCAAAGTACTTACTCAACCAGCTAGAAGTTGATTACCGTGAAGCTCAGAATCATGGATACGAGTTCCACTTTCGCTATCTCCTTATCCTCATCGTGTTTACATCTTGGGAGATGTCAGGAGGTGCGACCTTCCTAGACATTGAGTCGTTCGAACCAATTACTGTGAAGTTCACCACACTCTGATATTCGAGAGACATGGGAAAAAAGTGGCAGTCGAATGCAATATTCCATACCTACTACCTGTAGTTGAAAGGGCTATCGAATCATTCCCCCGAATGACGCCAAACACTCTGGACAAGTTCAGACCCCTTATGAAGTTTTACGCAGATAGGCATATCATATATATCATCGCGCGTGCAGATGAGAATAAAGAAGAGCTTCAATCATGCTATAAGCTCACCGAGGAGGACCTAGAAGAAATCACTAAGGAATGGCCCGTAGAGTTCCTTATACCAGTCGCTAAGGTAGAATTGTCCGACCCAAACCTCATTGGAAGCTTGGTAGTTACCTGTGAGGAGTATAATGCACCCATCAGTAGCAGAAGGAAGAAGAACAAAGACATACAGGAACTGAGAAGCACCTCAGAAGAGACTGCCTCAGATTCACCTAGCGAAGGAGGAGGTGATGAGGTGGACAAAGAAGAGAAAGAAGAAAAAGCAGGGGAAGAAGATAAGCAAGAGCAAGGCGAAGTAACCCTGCGACGGAATCCCCTTGATGACGTAGATCCATCAAAGAAAAGGAAGGTTTCCCCCATGAAATCTACATCGCGGAAGAAATCCAAAGCAAGAAAGCTGAAACTTCAGACTATACTCATGATCAATGACTTCAATTTCATCATCGCAGCCGTAACAGATGCTTCACAAGACATTTTGCAGAACATCAAAGCCAAGCAAGAAGCCTTGTATGAAAAAATCATGACAGAGCTGAGAAGGGTACAGCATGCCCTTCACTCTAGCCGCACAGTATCCACTGCGCCCCCACCATCAGAAGAACCGGAGTTGGGAGATGATCCTGCCCAACTCCGCAGACTAGCTGATGCGACCGAATCCCGCCTTCGTCAAGCGTAAGAAGAGAAAGAACAAACCACAGTGGCCCTGAAGCAAGCACAAGAAGAAATGGTAGAGCAACGTCAGGTTAGACAAAAAGAGAAAGATCACCTTCAAGCCAAGTTTGAAGAAGAGAGAGCACAGGCCAAGCAAGAAAAAGAACAGTTTCTCATAGAAGAGCAGGAAGTCAAAGAAGCAGTCGACAGAGCACTTCACTCTACGACAGGACTAGAGCCAAGGGAAAAAGACCGAGTGGAGCATTAAGTAGTGCAGCTCGCAGAAGCTATCCAGCAACTACAGCAAAGAATAGCAGACTTAGAGCTCTGAACAGTGCCCAGTACTCCGTTGGATGTACGAGATCAAAGAGAAGCAACTACTCGAAGCGCAGTTGAAAGAATCAAGGCCCTCGCCATGGAATGTAAACAACTAAGTGGTCGCAGTGCCCAGACTTATGCGTAACTCACTGAGGATTTTGAATTAAAGGCACTGGAGTCACAGCTCTAGGAGGCAAAGCAGCACACAGAAAAAGTACAGGCCCAGTTCAATCCCCTATCAGCAATCGAAAGGATGAAGCGATCCCAAGAACAGTGCAATACCCAATAGTAGGTCCATACCATACAGAGCAAAGTCATGGAAGTGACTCAGAGGCTCCAGCTAATCTAGGATGCAGCTTGCCAACTGTTTGAGGAGATTGAAGGACGAGGAGCAGAGCTAAAACAAGTAGTCACTTCAGTCAAATAGCACTTAGAGGGACCTATGAACGAGGCAGTTCTTCAGGAGTTTGCCGAGCAGGACATCGTGGCACAGCAATAGGTCGAAGTAGCTCGAGCCAAGATCGAGGCTTTCGAAGCAGAGCTACCTAGACCCGAGTGACTAGGGACAAGTCACAAGTGAGTGTTGGGGGCCTGTTGGCCCTTGACCAAGTTTTGAGGATCCTTGGTCAGGTTTGACCTACTTTTGGGACTTCGACAAGCTGTTGAAAGTGGAGTGCAAGTCGAAGTGGAGATTGTAAGACCTCGACCCCTTTTTGGGTTTTGGGCTTATGTAACAGGTATGGGGATGTTGGCCCATGGGTTCACCCATGTTTATGCCCTATTTTGTAATGTATAAATAGATGTCTAGGAGATGTAGGAAGGAGGGCGATACCATGCTAAGTGCAGAGGCATCTACGTGATTCTAGGTGTTAAGTGCAAGTGGTAAGTGCAATTGCTTTGTGCATACTGTGTGAGACTTGCAAAGCTAAGTGCAAGTGATTGTAAGAGACTGTGAAAGGATTTGTGTTGTAACTCGGTGAAGGAGGATCTAGCGAAGTGTGCAGATCTTATGTCCTCTACAAAGTAAGATCTCAAGGCTCTGTGCATTTAGTTCATTGACCGAAGATAATAAAAGAGAAGAAGAGTTGGTGGACGTAGCCCTAGGGTGGGGATGAACCACGTATATCATGTGTTACGGTTGCTTTGTGCTTTATGGTTGCCCTCTTGATTATGTGATTAAATGCTCAGTGCATTGATATATGCGTAGAAGAATCTAATATGATAGCTTAGTGTTGAATAATGTGAATGAATGCTAGATCTGATTTATGTTGAGGTGCTTAGTGCTTGATTATATTCGATCTGTGTGAATATTGTGTTGCTCTGTTATTAGGGTTTTATCTGCAAAGTAGATATTGGTTAAATATTGATGAGTTGTAACTAATAAGTGCTTTGTTAAGGTGTTGTAATCACATATCGGTGTCCCAGCTAAGGTTGCAGACATCTGATTCATGCAACCACCCCTGCCTCTACCTTGGGTGAGATTTCATCTGCTTCACAAGTGTTGCCGAAAGGGCCGGTAGTTAGGGTTTTGTTGTTGCATTGTTGTAGCGTTGAACCCTGGGTCTGCCCCGGTGCCAATAGTATCGTATATGAAATGGAAGTCACCTTTGATTTTCTATATTACACCAAACCAATCTAGTTCCAGAGTGTTGGATTGCTTCAAGAAGGTTCATAATCACCTCCTCCAGTTCAAGAACAGATTTTGAACTGCCAACATTGTCATCAATTTGGACACATCGAAGATTAATGTTTCGATCTTCATCCTTGTGAGCATTGCGAAAAGCATGATCATCCTTCGGACAAATGTTCCAAACACCGAGAATCTGCAAGAGTAAAGAACCACTACGGGCAGTTCACTTCTTGGAAATGGTCATCAATAGTCAAGAAGATCTCTCAGTCATATCGTATGATTCATTCTCGAGTATTGACGCATATTGTAGTGAAAGGATTTGCATGTTCTCACCTTGTACCTGACACATGGGGACAACATCAACGATTTACAATCATGATTCAAGTTTCTAATTCTTATCAATCGAGTAATATCAAGCAAGCATGATTTGATTTGTGGTCATCCAAAACTGCTAGATTAGTTTGTGGTTTTCCTTAAACCTCCACCTAGTAGAAGACTTACAGCTTCTGCTAGAGAACAATTTATGGCCATCTTTAAACCAACAATTGAGAGCACTTACAATTAGCAGGAGACATCATCTTCCAACTTCTATCTAACTTAGGAAATGTTTCGGGAACCATTGAGCCCTAGATCCAAGTTCTAGAGTTTGTGGTCATTCGTAAACCACCATATTGGTTTGTGGTATTCCTTAAACCACTATCATCATTTAGTAGAAGACATGAGTTTCTACTAGCCTTTTGGTTTGTGGTCATCCCAAAACAACCAGATTCAGAGAGCACATTCAGCCATCAGCAGCGGTCCGCTTATAGACTTCAGCTCTCTTCTTGGACTCACAAACACCCCTTCAGATTAAGGGGGGGAATGTTGGAAACATAATCTGTAAGAGTTATGATATTATTGTATTATTCACTTGATACCGAATATGAAAAGACACAAGTGAATATGAATAGTCCCCGGGAGTCCAGGAGACCTCTTGGAAGATGTTGGCCCTTGGTGATGGAAGTAAGCGAAGGTTAAGGCAGAAAATGTTGGCCACCGTTGGATGCTTTGGAGCACCATGTGAGAAGGAAGGAAAGACAGGCTAGCAAAGCCCTGAAAACACGGGTCAAGTTGACCTAGGGTTTTAGATACCTAGGGTCTCAGTATCTAGGGTTTTGACACCTGGGTTTCGGCCTAAGGCTATCGGTGAGTGATTGTAATGTATAAATAGAGGTCTAAAGGACCTAGGATGGCTTGTTGTTATTGTTGTTGTTATTGTCATATTTGTTATTGTGTGATCGGGTGAGGATTATTGTGTGCGAGAGAAGTGTTGAGTGTAGAGCCTTCTGGAATTGTAAGATCTTCAGCTGGGTGCGAAGATCAACCCTGCATCTGGGTGCACAGGAAGGGGAGAGATAGAGAGAAGAAGAAAGAAGATCTGCTAGCTAAGAGAACAGACGAGAATTGTATGCTTCATCTTAATATATTATAAAGCACAGTTCTGTGGACATAGCCCTAGAGAGAGGGTGAACCACGTATATTTTGTGTTGTGTGTAATTTTTTTTTTGTTCTTTGTCATTTGGTAGACCATTATTGCATTACTGTGTTAGGTATGATAGATAGTTCTGCGGAGTAGCTCTGAACTGGTAATTGATATATGAATATTGTATTGAGTTTGTATTAGATCCACTTGGTATTCCCTTGGTTGTAGACATCTCTGTCCTGCAACCCCCCCATAACTGCTTCGGATTAGACTGTATATGCTTCGCAGGTGTTGTCGAAAGGGCCAGTAGTTAGGGCTTGTTGGTGCGCTCTTGGAGATGAACCGCGGGTCTTCCCCTGTCCCAACAAATGGTTTTGTTGCTAGGATGGGAATCTTCTTGAGGGAATGTCAAGGTGGTTCCCATCGAAGACAAAGATTCAGAAGTGGATAGAAGACCAAGAAAAGGACTTTGTTGAAGCCCAGAACAATAACCCTAATCTTAGTACAGAAGATTGGTTGGAGAGATATATCTTTATTGATATACACAAAATTCTCTTTGGAGGACTCCATCAGGAGCTATATGAGTGGCTAGCTAGGTTAGTAGATACCCAATTTGAGATCAAATCTAGGCCACCTGTAGTTTGGACATCGGAGCTGATCAAGAAGGTCAAGAGAGTTGATAACATCGTTTCAAGAGCAATAGATCATTGGTTTGATAATACCATTGGAGGGTATATCATTGAGTTTGTTGTCGACAGAGTAGAGTCATATAGCCAAGTCGAGAGTTATTTCTTCAAGGGACACAGAGGAAAATTTTTACATTTTCTGAAGCTGAGGATCAAGATGTTATTGCATGAGAGGAACATCTTGAAGATATAGTAGCTAGACGGATCCGAAAAGGATAATGTTCAAGAATTCGGACAACGATAGCGACAAAGAGGTTGGACATACGCGCAGTGGGAGAGTGTTCAAAGAAGTTACTCTCGTGAACCTGTTTAAGAAAAACTACGGGGACGAGGGTTTCTACAGTGGAGAAGAGGCAGATCTGACAGACGAGGAGAATTCAGAGGAAGGGAAAGTTGCAGAGCCTCGCCAAGAAGAACCAGAAGCTTCAGGAACTGCGTCGACTGTCAAAGTAAGTACTATTAATCCTATTGTTGTTTCAGCAACATTAAGCAATCAGAGTAATCAGAGTCACCAGAGCACTCTGAGCACTGTCACTAGTAGTCTGCCACATACTCAGTCCAAAAACCTAGGGAGATCTATGGCAGACGAGATGAGGTTACCCACCTTTAGAGGAGATGGATTTGAAGACCCTGAACAGCACTGGTTTCTCTGCGAAGTTGTGTGGAGTATTAAGAATATCATCGATGAAGCTGTCAAACGAGCTCAGTTCTGTACTACCCTAAGAGATCGTGCACTGAACTAGTATATGAAATTTGTCCAAGGAGCTACACATAAACTATTGAATGCCATTAAGACTTCGCTAATTGTTGAATTCAAGAAACCTAAGTCAGAATCGCAGTTGAAGGAAATCAAGCAGAGAATAGTTGAACCAGTATGGGAGTTCGATCAGAGATTCAAGACCTTGACAAGCCATCTGATTTTTCAAATCCCAGATGAGAAGAACAAGGAATGGTTCATTGTTGCCCTCTTACCACACATCAGAGTTCCTCTGATGCAATAGAAGATTGCTTCGCAAGCTGAGGCACTGGATATCGCCATGAAGCTAGAATCAGCCCCTATGGGAGAATCCAGCTTAGGTATGCATCAAATCTTGAGTCAGCTAACTAGTTTGTCTCTGCAGGTCGAATATATGAAGAAAGACAAGGGAAAGGATAAAAGAGAAGACATATGGTGTGTCAGATGCAGGTCATAAGGCCACGACAAGGAAAATTGTCCCCTATTCCATGAATACTTGACCTCTGGAGCTCTGAGTCCCTTGAAACAAGTTACCCTACCCTGGTGTGAGGTATGCAGAAACAGACATCGCCCCGCTGAGTGCGACTACATGCAAAAATATGTTCAGAGACCAATAAATCTGTATTGCACGTTCTATAAGTCCATGGGACATGATGATAGGGATTGTAGGGCTTACGATCTCATGCATGAAAGGTTGAGGTATATATACAATATTCAAGGTGAAGTACAGCAAGAAGGAAACACTACGCTGTATAACTCCCCTGGGAGAGGAAACTTCAACCCTCGGGGTGGATTCCGAGGAAGAAGAGAAGGTATGGGTCAAGGTCGAGGACAAATAATCTATTATAACTGCACACAGCCTAGACACTTGGCAAGGGACTGTCAGAACCCTTCTACCACTTGCAGCTATTGCAACTCTTTCGAGCATGTCATCGAGGAATGTCCATCATTGCTGGCTAAACTTCAAGAGAAACGAGGACCTCAGCAGAACTCGCAGATACAACTGATCAAAGAAGAACCTCATGGAGAAGACCCTAGAGTCGTTGTTATCACTCGAGGAGGTGTTGTTACAGGAGAAGATAGAATGACCCAAGGAAAGACTACAAAAGAATCAAGAATCAGGAAAGCTACAGAGAAGACACAAAATTTTGATGCAAAGAAAGAAAAACAAATGTTCGAGGAGGCAAGAAGAGAATTCAGGGGAGACCAAGGTTCTTCATCAAAGACACGACAAGAAGTCATAGAATGTGGAATGCCTCTAGCATTTTATCAGTCTACTTCGCTCGGAGATGGAAAAGAGACAAGTAAACTTGTCAGTTTCTTGTATACATTTATAGAGATGATTAAAGATGAGAAAGCTATACAAGAACTGCAAAATTTGGTCAAACAGTATGAGATAGGAAGGGTAGATCCTTTACTGAATAAAGCATTACATCAATTATCTAAGAAGAGAAGGACAAACAAGGAACTACACCTGAATGCTCAGATTGGAGAATATGATATAGACTATGTGGTCCTCGACTTAGGGTCGGAGGTCAATGTCATGACGAAGTGAACCTGGGCACTGATGGGAAAACCTAAGTTGATATATTCCCCTATCAGGCTTAGGATGGATAATCAGTAGGCAATAATCCCCCTTGGTAGATTGGAACATGTCCCTGTGGGCATCGATGGAGTAAGGACATTTGCAGACATTGAGGTAATTGAGATAGTTGATGATAGTTGTCCTTATCCTACGTTGTTAGGAATTGATTGGGCTTTCAATAACTCCATTGTGGTCGATTTCAAGAAAAGACGAATGACATTTGAAGGAGATGGCCTTAGGTTCATCGCATCGTTAGATCCCAATGAAGGTCCGTGATACACTGAGCCCATAAGAGAAGAAGACCACGCATACGAACTGGAAAACATATACAAATTAACAGCCAAACAACAGGATTACATTAATCCTACGGCGGATGGAAATTTGAGCTAGTGAAGTGACAACACATGTTCATCAAACTTAGAAGAAGCACTGGAGAACTAGCAGAACAAAATATATGAAGTATCTACAAGGAGATGTGCTAGATTAACCAGGGAAGTATACAAGATCGGCACAACAGTAAGTAAATTACCCACCTTTGATGGTCTGAATCCGTTAGAAACCTTCTTATTGGACTTTGAATAAAGTGTACCAACGCAACAACGCTTGTTGGAAATGGATGAGGCCTTGAAAGCCACACCAGAAAGATAGTGGGGGACGTATAAAAACAACATTACAGAACGGGTACAATGTCGTACCCTCATGACCGCACGGTTCTGAACACAAGTAGAAGGTTGTGAAGTTAGGTACACATGTCGAAGCTGCCCAAAGGACCATGTGCGAAGTTGCGAGGAAGCCTGGAGAGCCATTCCTCAAGAGCATTGGGTGCACAAATTCATAAACACGTTGGACATTATCCCTATCAACTGGTACCTTCAAGCAGAATTGTGCCTCATCACTGCAGAGTGGGAAGGTATGACTCAGAAATTTGTCACCACCTTTTTATTCGAAAGCCAAAATCCTACAGTAGATCAAGCATTACAGACTGTAAGACAGAAAGTATCTGAGGAGGCACCTAGCCTCCCTTTGGAGCAAGAAGAGGATGAATGGACTACGCCTCTCTAGAAACTGCAAGGTTGTTACAACATCAATGTTGATGAAGACGATGATCCTAGGAGGGTGAACATCGTAGAAACAGAAGACCGAAGAGATGTGGAAGGACCAGGAGTTGAGCTACCATTCATTGGACAGCCAATCAAGATCAAGAAAGACAATATTGGAACAGAGCAAACACCGAAGCTTGCAAATGTTGGAGATTACTGGGATGTTGCC
Source organism: Picea engelmannii (assembly GCA_009831015.1). Taxonomy (NCBI): domain Eukaryota; kingdom Viridiplantae; phylum Streptophyta; class Pinopsida; order Pinales; family Pinaceae; genus Picea; species Picea engelmannii. The sequence continues at coordinate 101,598 of ML817797.1, read as the reverse complement.
ATTATTGACAAGATCACCGAGTTACTGCATGAATATCAGGACTTGTTTCCTACCAAGTTCATTGATATGAAGGGCATTAAAGGGCCTATGGGAGAAATGAGGATCCCTTTGAAACTAGATGAAATACCAGTCAAGCAGAGACCCTACAGATTGAACCCTAAATATAAAGAGAAAGTGAAGATTGAGCTCGACAGAATGCTAGAAGCAGGTATTATAGAACCTGTTGAAGAGTCAGAGTGGATTAGCCCTATGGTGGTACAAGACAAGAAGACAGGAGAGATCAGGATGTGCGTAGACCTTAGGAAGCTGAATGATTCCTATTTACATGACCCCTTCCCTATGCCATTTACTAACGAAGTGTTAGATAATGTAGGAGGTCAAGAAGTATATTCTTTTACATATGGATTTTCATAATACCATCAGATTCGGATTACCAAGGAAGATCGCCATAAGACTACCTTTGCCATAGAATGGGGATCCTACCAATATACAGTAATTTCGTTTGGATTGAAGAATGCCCCAGCCATCTTTTCTAGGGTGGTAGTCGAAGCATTCAAAGAGTTCCTACATAAATTTCTAGAAGCATATTTTGATGATTGGACTAATTTTAGTTTATTGAAAAATCATATTGAATGTCTAAGGCTAATGTTGGACAAGTGCAAGCATTGTCAGATTGTCTTAAACCTGAAGAAGTGCATTTTCTTTTCACCATTTGGAGTGTTGTTAGGTCATATTGTATTCAAGCAGGGCATGTTGGTAGACCCATCTAAAATTGCCATTATAGTTGATCGTACACCTCCTAATTCAGTCAAACAGCTGCGCACTACGCCGGGACATACAGGTTATCACAGGAATTTCATTAAAGGATATGCCCAGATTACAACACCTATGGAGAATATTTTGAATAAAGACTATCAATTTCACTGGACAGAAGAATGCCAGCAGAGCTTCGACACACTTAAACAAAAAAAGGTTACCGTGCCTATTCTGGTTTTCCCAGATTGAAGTAAAAAGTTTCATGTGCATGTCGATGCATCTTCTATTGCATTAGGAGTTGTGTTAGCATAGCCAGGAACATGAGACATCAACCACCCATTAGCCTTTGCTAGCAGGAAGCTATAAATAGCAAAGATCAACTACACCACCATTGAAAGAGAAGGGTTAGCCATGGTGTATGCCCTGCAGAAATTTCGCCACTACTTGTTGGGAGGACACTTTAAAATTTTTATTGATCACTCCATGCTTAAATACCTAGTCAACAAGCCAGTGTTGGGGGGAGAATATGTAGATGGCTTCTGTTATTTCAGGAATATGACTTTGAGATTGTACTTAAGCCAGGGAGAATGAACACAGGTCTCGACCACTTGTCGAGGTTGGAACATGGAAAATAATCCACTAATTTGGAGGATGCATTGTCAGACGCACAGTTATTGGCCATTAGAAAGATTGATGACCACTTCACAAAGATAGTCAAGTTCCTATCAACAGGAATAGCACCTAGCGAGTATACAATTCCCCAGAAGAAACAACTAGTAGTGCGCGCTGCAGACTTTTCACTTATAGCTGGACAGCTATCCAAAATGGGACCTAATGAGATATTGAGAAGGTGTGTTATGGAGGTAGAGCGATCATTGATCCTCGCCGAAGCTCATGAAGGCATCGCATGAAGACACTACGTAGGGAAATCCACTGCGCAGAAGGTTCTTAGAGTTGGCCTTTGGTGGCCTACCTTACACAGAGATGCTAAAGACTATTACAGAGCCTGCGATGTATGCCAAAGAGTTGGGAAACCGTCCAGAAGAGATGAAATGTCATTAGCACCATAGCTGACCCTACAAGCATTTGAGAAATGGGCCATTGACTTCTTAGGACCTATAAACCCACCAGGGAAGCGCACAGGAGCAAGGTACATCATTACTGCGACAGAATACTTGACCAGATGGGCTGAAGCAAGAGCAGTTAAGGACTGTAGTGCAACTACAGTTGCGTGCTTCATATTCGATAACATCATAACCAGGTTTGGATGCCCAAAGATCCTTATGAGTGATCAAGGCACACATTTCATAAATAAAACCATTGAAGCCTTGACCAAGGAATTTACAGTTCATCATCAGAAGAGCACACCTTACCATCCACAAGAAAATGGGATAGTTGAAGCATTCAACAAAATCTTGGAGACAACACTAACGAAGATTTGCAGTGCTAATAGAAATGATTGGGATTTAAGAGTACTAGCAGTATTATGGGCCTATAGAATGACTTGCAAGAAGATAACAATGCAGGCCCCCTTTAAATTGGTGTATGGCCTTGAAGTCATTGTCCCCATGGAATACTTGGTACCAAGCTTAAAAATTGTTGCCTTTACAGATATGGATGACACTGGTGTTGTTTGAGAGAGGCTTGCACAGTTGGTCGAACTGGAGAAAGACAGATTTGTTGCAGGATTTCATCAGCAAGTACAGAAAGAAAGAGAGAAGCCCTACCATGACAGACACATTAAAAAGAAGGCATTTAGGCAAGGTGATCTAGTATTGGTATATGACAGTAAATTCATAAAGCATCCAGGAAAGTTCAGAACGCATTGGCTTCGGCCTTATGAGGTTGCCTATGTTACAGAAGGAGGAGCTACACAGTTGAAAACTTTGAATGGAGAATGGAAGGAAGGTTTGGTGAATGGGAGCCGACTGAAGTTGTATTATGACAACCAGTTGCCTCACAGATCTTGGTAAAAGCATGAGGCTAAGGGTCTAGGTACCAGGTGCTGTTGAAACTGGGTACCAGACACAGAAAAGACAGTCTGCACAAGGAAGGAGAGGAGGCATAGAGAAGAAAGCAAAGGCTGCACTGCGCAATCTGAAGTCAAAGAAAAACAGAAAGATCAGATATGGAGTGCCTCGAAACGAGTCACGGGTGAGTGTTGGGGGCTTGTTAGCCCTTGGTGATGGAAGTAAGCGAAGATTAAGGCAGAAAAAATGTGAACTACGTGGAAGACACAGTGACTGTTACTGGGTCGAAGTGAGAAAAAGAGCAGAAAAGACAGAGCGAAGCAAAAGGAAGCAAGTTGTTGGAAGAGGAGATCGAGGATGACAGATCAGCAAGAAAGACGGATCGTGGACAGCTCAGCAAGAGGAAAAATCCATTGTTGGATGCTTTGGAGCACCGCACGAGAAGGAAGGAAATACAGGTTGGCGAAGCCCTGAAAACACGGGTCAAGTTGACCTAGGGTTTTAGATACCTAGGGTTTTGGTATATAGGGTTTTGACACCTAGGTTTCAGCCTAAGGTTGTCGGTGAGTGATTGTAATGTATAAATAGAGGTCTAAAGGACCTGGGATGGGTTGTTTTTATTGTTGTTGTTATTGTCATCTTTGTTATTATGTGATCGAGTGAGTATTATTGTGTGAGAGAGAAGTGTTGAGCATAGAGCCTTCTAGGATTGTAAGATCTTCAACTTGGTGTGAAGATCAACCCTGCAGCTGGGTGCATAGGAAGGGGAGAGATAGAGAGAAGAAGAAAGAAGATATGCTAGCTAAGAGCACAGATGAGAACTGTATGCTTCATCTTAATATATTATAAAGCACAGTTCTATGGACGTAGCCCTAGAGAGAGGGTGAACCACAAATAATTTGTGTAGTGTGTGATTGTTGCTCTGTTCTTTGTCATTTGGTAGACCATTATTGCATTACTATGTTAGGTTTGATAGATAGTTCTGCGGAGTAGATCTGAACTGTTAATTGATATATGAATGTTGTATTGAGTTTGTATTGGATCCACTTGATATTCCCTTGGTTGTAGACATCTTTGTCCTGCAACCCCCCCATAGTTTCTTTGGGTGAGACTGCATCTACTTCGCAGATGTTGTCGAAAGGGCCAGTAGTTAGGGCTTGTTGGTGCGCTCTTGGAGCTGAACCTCGGGTCTGCCCCTGTGCAAACAGAAGACGAATCCAAAGTTCAAGATAATGTATTTATAGATGTATCATATCAATGAGAAATGCAATCCAAGCGTATCTCCATTTTGTGTATTCTAACACACATGGTCGTCTTTCCCATCAAATTTGCAATGTTTATCACAAGTCTTCTTACTTTTGGATTTTGCACATTTGTCATCGTTGGGAGCAAAATTTGACGGAGAGGGTTTGGGACCCTTGTTTTGCTTGTTGTTGTGGCGATGATGTTTCTTCTTGGGATTTCTAGATTTATCTTTATGTTGGATTAATGGGGATTTGTTGAATGTACCTGCAGTGCTAATCAATCCAAGTTGCACAAGCTTATCTTGCTCTCGAATCAGAGCATCAAAAAAGACTCAAGAGAGGGTTGTTTATAAGCACTCCCTATAGCTTCTCTGGTAGCATAAAAGGTAGATACAAAAATAGAATATGCATGTAAGCTAGAAACCAAATATATATATATATATATATATATATATATATATATATATATATATATATATATATAATTTTATAAATTTATTATTTGCTACCTATTCAAATGTACAACAACATGTATAAATACACGTACATGAGTAGAGTCGCGTCTTTTTGTCTAAAAATATGTGACTTTACATTAAAAGTAATGATTTAATTAATAATTAATGGTATTGTAATATACACAAGGTATATTACAAGTCGCCCCTCCTAAAAATAAGCTTCGTCCTCGAAGCATAGGTAGAGACAAATATTCTAAATCTTTTGTCATCTAACTAGTGATGTTTCTTCACTAATGACAAAGTTTTTTTTTAAAATATATTTGCAATTGTTTCCAAGTATTAGGTGTTCTACTAAATAACTTGCACATCCTTTAAAATGTCGTCTTTCATGTCGTTGTACACGAAGGAGCAAGGTCTTTTATGCCCGAAGATTCAGATAAGTAGCATTTGAACATAATACACCTCCCTACAGTTGACACCAAATGGTTATCTTCTTCAAAATTCTAGTCCTATTTCTTTAACCATTGAATGGTAGGGCTCTCCCCCTCTCTTCCATCGTCGTCATACTGGTCTGACAACATTCCAGTGGAGTTTTGTGCAACGAGTTTAATATCATTATCTTTTTCAAACTCGACATTGGCTCGTTTTCTGTTTGTTCCCATCATTTGACGATAATCACAGTAGCAAGTGTCTCAGGAGTGAGAACGATCTTTAAACATGAGAGATGTCCCATTGGATCGGAGGATTATATGTTTCTCTCCTCTATTATGGGGATTCAATGTGCTTTTCTGGTGGATATTTTCATTGGTATGGCTTCTGCTACTTTCATCCTTGTCCTGATGTATAGATGCAAGATTATTTTTTTCTTCCTCAGCAGAAATGTGGTAATACCTTAAGTACTCTTCGATTTTATTTACCCATCTTATTACTTCTCTTTCATTCAATCCATCAAATTCTGGAACAACAATATTCGCCTTGGGCATTCCATTATTAGACATCCCCATGTTAGGCCAGTAATGTGATTGGTGAGGCCCCCACTGCGAAGTTGAGTTACCTGGGCTTCTACTCCTGTTTGTGATTGATTCGAGCTCTACTCTCGTGTTGTGGTAATTTTCGTTGCACTCCGCTAGTTCTTCGTTTAATTTTCCAATTTTGGCATCCAACAAAGTATTTACTTGATTTATAATGCCTACGAAGAACTCTTTGAGACCTTTTCTTAGCTCCGACGTGGAGGGAGTGTTTTCCTCAATCTTTTTCTCTACTTCTCCCGACTTTCTCCTTGTGTTTCTCATGTTGAGGTTGATGTATTAAATATTTATTATATTTAATATTTTAATATAGATTTAATATTTTAATATTAAATATAACGTATGGTATCAAATGGAAGAAAATCGTGGAGGAGGGAGAATTAGGGTTTTAGGGTTTTAGGGTTTGGAGGAAAGCGAAAATCGTGGAGGAGGATGGAGGGATCTGTGCTGAGAGGATGGTGAATGAATGGTGGTTGTAGATGCAGATGAGAGTGGGAGAGGAATGGGGGAAAAATGATCAGGGGTGAAATGGGAGAATATAGGTTGAATGGAGGGGAAAATGGGAAAATAGAGGTCTTGGATGCAGGTCTTTGTTTGATACAAGTCTTTAATGTAGGTCGTGGATGGGTGAAGTGGATGAGGGATGGAATGAAAATAGGAGTGGGTTAAGTGGATGAGGGGCAGAATGTAGGGTTGGACAAGGGACGAGATGCATGGAAGAGCGTCAAAGTTTGGGAGTGGTACGTGGGATGGTGGAAGAGGGAAAGCATGGGAGTGATGCATGGGAGAGGGAGTGTGTGGGATAGCGTCGGAGCTTGGAAGAGCAAGTCTGTGCGTGGAAGAGGGAGTGTGTGGGAGTGCATGGGAGTGGGAGAGGGGAAAATGGAGTTCACGGGTTTGGAGGATGCGAGGAGGGTTGGAGAAATTGTGCAAGGGTTTGGAGGTCGCGAGAATGAACCGCTTTGATACCAATTGAAAGCTGGAAATCGGATATATATATATAAATATATATTTAATATTTAATAAATTTATTAATCGCTACCTATTCAAATGTACAACAATGTGTATAAATACATGTACATGAGTAGAGTCACATCTTTTTGTCTAAAAAGACGTGACTTTACATTAAAAGTAATAATTATTACATTAATGATTTAATTAATAATTAATGGCATTGTAATATACACAAGGTATATTACAATGCACTACCAAGCCTAGCAAGAATAACATATATATGCATTGATCTTCCTTTATATTTAGTTGGAAATCTATACACAAAAGTCTAAGCGTTTTGAACTTAGATAAGTAATATTCAATGCAATGAAAAATATTTGGACTTAAAGTCGTTAACTAATTTTCCAACTAGTGGGATGAAATAATATTGTGTTTACCAAACACAACTTTGAGCTTTTCCCAAACTTTATCTAGGACCTCAATTCCTTGAAGGTGAAATCTTAAATCAAGAGAGATGTACATTTCGATTAGTACACATGCTTTGTCATTCCTATTATCTCATGTACATTTCGATTAGTACATGTGCTTTGTCATTCCTATTATCTCATTTGACATACTTGTCATCATTAGTGGGTTCTTGTTTTTTTCCTGAGGTAATCCAGTATAGTCCTTTACTTCTTAATACATCCTCCATATGGGATTTCCATGAGAAGTAATTGGTATTGGTAAGCAAAAGATCACTGGGAGAAGTAATATTAAATATGTAGAGAATGTGGATTTAAAGGCTGAAACCGATGGCCTGGATGGAAAGTTCTCGAAAAAATAGGTTGTTTTAAAAAAATGGCATTGAAAATGGACTTTGGATGTGAAAGTTATGCCCTTTTGAAAAAAAAAACATAAATGGTAACCAAAGAGCCATGAGACAAATGGAAGTTGGTCCACGCGGTGATGCCCCTCCTAATTGTGCCTATAAGCTCAATTTTAAATAAGTTACTTATGAAGTGACCCACTTTTGTAGAATAAGCGAGACTCGCCTTTACAATGAAGTTACTCTGTGAATTAAACTTGCATGCAAAAAATAACTTTAAAAAAAATGTTAAAATTATTTAATAGTGATTTACTTTTATAATTAAGTGAAATTCACTTTACAATGAATGCATGAACTTTTTCAAAAAATAGTAACAAAAAAGAGGTTTGAACTCGAAACCTCTTTCTAAGTAAAGTAACTTTCAACCAAGTGAGCTAGTGCAAAACAAATTATAGTCTTAAGAAGGAGGATTGTTGTTGTTGTTTTTGTTGAAGATGGTCTTGGAGTACATGCTCAATACATTCACACACACAAAAATTCTCTGCTCGAAAACAACAAGGGTTATATCTCAGTTATCTTACTCGGAAAATGCAAGTTTTCCCTCTGTTTCTGATTTACTGAGATTGCATAGAGCGCACGAAAAGAGCATACACAGACATGAAAACTCTTTCCTCTTTGTTTCTAATTTTCCAAGATCACACAAACAGCAAGGAAAAGATCATACACAAATAAAAAAGAGTAGCAACCCAAAAATAAAAAATAGAAATCTGAAATAAAACCAAAATGTTATCCTTGTAAAAAATTAAAAGGGCATATTCAGGCTTTATACCTCTAAATCTGGTTGAAATGGTCGTATCTTGGGCAAAGAGAATCCTTTCCGAGTGAAACAAAAAGAATTTCTAGCTGAAAGAAGTGCTTTGGATGCAATGGAATAGTCTTATCGAGCCATAAATGTACAACAATGGAAGAAACCATAGATTCAACAACACAACTTCAAGATCTTGATCCACAATGGGAGCAAGTCTAAATGCGCTCTAATACCATGTTCGAAAACACATGTATTCTGACATAGGATGAACACCTTCAATAACCACTCACACAACCAAAGAAAATATCAAAACACCTATGTTTTCACGTGGTAAAACCCATGTGGGGAAACATCCATGGTCTCAACCAACACGACCACTTTGAACAATTTATTAATGCAAAAGAAAAAAAAATTACAAAGATATTTACAAGAGAGTTTCTCACAATTGATCATCAGTAAATGACCCTCAATATTCTTTAAATAGAGATCATGGACCAATCGGGTGTTAAGCCACAGATCAATGTAGTTGTTAAGAATGAGGAGAGTATGAGTCCTCGGATCACTCTAAGTCGGAAACATATCATGACCGTCATATTTACTAACTACAAATGCATACTAAAGAAACACATTTTAATCTAACGACACATTAGACCAAGTTTAACTCCTAAGTGTCTAAACATCCTAACATAATTGTCTTACTTTTATTTAAATTAAATGCATATTTGAAATTCCCTAGGATAAAAACACTCATTAAAGTCAACCAAAAATTATGAAATGAGCGATGTCGTACTGTAGTTTTAAAGGAAATAAAGGTTAAATGTTGAACAAGTTTCCCCTGTAAATGACACATTAGGAATCCATGTATAATAAAACACCTATTGTACTACATAATTTTTACTAGTTTCCAAGCTCGAGTACCAACACTTTTCCTTGGCTACCTTGTATACATTTGAAACTACACTATGGCATGTTCATTTGATAGGAGGTTAAACTAGATTATTTGATCAAGAAATGCTAACCAACAATGTTAATAAGTTGTTTGTCAATAACTCCTTTCATTTGATAGGAGGTTAAACTAGATTATTTGATCAAGAAATGCTAACCAACAATGTTAATAAGTTGTTTGTCAATAACTCCTTGGCTAACCAACGATGTTAGAGAGTTAGTCTCTATGTCTCTTCATATGTTAATCTTATGCATTTATATGTTTCATGTGCATGGGAAATTATGCATATATTTTATTCCATATATTTTATGTACTTAACTTAGATGTAGTGTGTTATTGTAATATATCTATAGGTTATATGGCTTCTAGTGGAGATTCCTCAAATGATGATGCTAGACGTAGGGAAAGAGAGCAACACAAGTGAAGAAAAGGTAAAAAAAATGTAATCGATGAAGGCAATAGAAACAAAAAGACCCTCGTGAGTTGTAATTATGTACTTTATCACCATTATACAATATTGAAAAATATTTATTTATTTTACGACGAGTTGCATTTATAATTCTAATTGTTACTTGCTATACTCTATTTTATGTTTCAGAAAAGCTTGATAAAAAAATTTACTTATTTTTTAAAGACTATAACAAAAAAGGAGAGATGACACCTAGATATGGAGTACTTATATTCATTGTAATCAGGATAAAGTTCTAAGGGTCATAGTCACAGTAGATCTAAGCATGTTACCCATGGTACGATTTATCTTACATTTTTCAGAGAATTTTAGAATGCAATTGAATCCAATATACTACATATTACATGGCACTTATTCATTCTATAACATGCACATTCACATTTGAGCATAGAGCAAAGAGGTGAGGATGAAAAAAAATGAAAATGTGTTTCAATAGAAAAAGATAGAGAATGATGACATACAAGTTACTTATTAAGGAGAGATATTAAAATATGGCAATGTCACACTTTTTCATAATGATATTCGAACATAATCACGAGGGAATGGTCGAAAGAATGCCTCAAAAGGTATGCACAAATAAGTAGTGAAATTAAGCAAAGAGCATGACAACGTCTACATAGAAGGTTCCCAAATTTACAATTTAGTGATAAATGGGTTCTTCGTAGATTAACTGAAACTATTAGGAGGAGGAGAGACCATATCTTATATTGAAATATGTTCAAGTTAGTCTTCTATGTACTCACTCATGTTTCTAGTCCTCCACTTTTTATATCTCATTATTTATCATCATTGAATTTTATAGGTGACTTCATTTTCTGTAGTTTTGAACCAGTTTAGTAGGAACATCTCAACATTCACTGGGAAAGAAAGATTGTAAGAAACAATGCTAGGTCTTTATGATTTGTTTGTCCTTTTTTACTGTCTTAGGGTGGTTGGATCACATGTTAGTGAACATATTATAGACAGGTGAAATAATTATATGGTTGTCACTTGTTTTTTCTTAATAGTTTTGTGGTCATCACTTGTTTTTTGTTCAGTTTTGTTGTATTCCCTCTGAGGAGAAGAGTCCATAGTAAGAACAATTTCATTAGTAGTTATGTTAATAAAAGTCTAGACATCTTGTAGTTTTGGCCTTAGATTGGATAATCCATACTATTTTTTGTATAATATTAATAGATAAGTAGATGAATTACAAAACGAAAAATGCTCTCTTTTACAACTATCAATTGTTAAATCTTTGAAATTAAAACGACATTGTAATCCATAGCTTAAATAAGAAATGTAAGTAGCATGTGTTAATGTTTAATCCAGTATTATAGTTCTTTGCATTTCAATGAATAACAACAGCATAAGATAGGATCACTGAGAAATACACAATCACAAGAGACACATCATTTATCCTGGGAAACCCTCATGGGGCAGAAAACCCAACAAAACTTCCTTAATATAGATAGCCAATACAATGCCAAGAGATAACTCAAACAAATACAGAAAGTCCTCTCCTAAAGATGTGCCTCTCTCTCTCTCTCTTCTCGAGTTGTAGCTCCGAAACTTGTCTCTCAAATGAACAAGTGAGTGTGTATCTAATTGAGGCACTAGCCTCGGTATATGTATAAATACTGGACAGCCAAATATTTTGAGATGGCTTACCTCTGGCTTCTTTCTGGTGAACATCTCTTCCGGGGTCTTGAACCCAAGTGCACTATGGGACAATTGGTTTTGCACATATATGGTTGTCATTGATGCTTCTGCCCATAAGCACATAGGAATATCTTGATCGTGGATCATGGTCTTCATGGCTTCCATTATCGTTCTATTCTTTCTTTCAGCCACACCGTTTTGTTGAGGATTATAGGGAGTAGTGAGCTCCCTCTTGATCCCAACATCTTTGCAGAAGTTCACAAACTCTTTTGACGTGTATTTTCCTCCATTATCTAACTTGAGTATCTTGATCTTTCTTTAAGAAAGATTCTCTATCAAGGCTTTGAATTCCTTGAACTTGTTGAACACTTCATCTTTAGATTTCAAAAAATACACCCAGGTTTTACGAGAATAATCATCAATGAATGATACATAGTATACA
>ML817797.1:68438-89977 GCA_009831015.1 Picea engelmannii | reverse complement strand
ACAATCACACATGCATATGGTAATTGAATATACATTATCTAGAATTTTTATAAACAAAAATCATGATGATTCAATAAACATGCTACATACATAACCACACAACATTTATTGGAAATGAACTAGACAAGTGTATTAAGCATAACAAGGAATCTAATTAAAATGCCCTGTAAGTAAATGATGACATAATTGATTCCTATCAGGACCCCAACCAGATTTAGAATCACTTATGAACACCTAATCACCACTACTTCCATCTCATGTATCTTCTTTTGTTACAATATATCATAGTGTCAATTATACAAACCTAGCTCTAGATATAACCCTAAGGAAAAAGCATCGACTATATTGATCTAACTTCCCTAGAAGGAAACCAATAGACATCATTATATGTCTAAGGGAACATGGCCAACACCAACCTCTCATTATTCCAAGGTCCAGAGGATACATAGTGGGTAATGTTTCCACCCCTCTTGATAGAATCAGGGTAAACACCATAGTCAATGCGTCCTGACCATATTGCATAACCATTCTTCTAAAATCCATGTCATAGAATAACTTCTTTGGGAAAGGTTTGTTTGCTACAAAATCACGCTCACCCACAAATCATAGTAGTATCTGAAAACATAATTAAAATCGTAAGCCAAACTAATTATCATGCAACTATCTTCTTGATGTGTACGACATCCAATTTACCTTGACACTACGACCATTCGACTCTTGCATAACCCATCAACATGTAGTTTAGTTCACTAGTGTCTCACATACATATCTATAACACTTTCAAGCAAAAATCCATCATTATTCACTAATGTCTAATCAAGAAATATACATATTCATTTATATCATGCATTGCATCTACATACGTACATGGAATAAATCTTGAACTGGTATCCATGTACTAGAAATATAAACATTTTATTCATATGACTAAAAGAAACATATAAATATCATTGTTTTAAACATGTAATAACAATAATTATATACTATCAACACATAGGTAATATCAAATAGGTCCAAATGTCCACTTGCCAAATGTCGTTGTCAGTCCACACGAGTCCAAACAAATACTAACAAAATGAAATACTTAGATAAGTAAAAATATAGTTCTAGTTGCCCACAACCAAAATCTAGGGCATTATAGTAAGTCTTCGATCTACCCATTTTATCTAATTAATGACTAATTCATAATCCCCACTCATGATAGTGCAAAGTGAACCCCCATCTCCTATGTTTGGAGTAGACCAAGGACAAGAGATTTGTATTCAACGATGTTATTCGTGCATGGAAATTCTAACCTCGAGAAATATAGGAATACCTCACAAGGCAAATTTTCAAAAACCATACCAACACTTGATCCCTATTTTGCACATGCTTAATCAAAATTCATCTTCCAAAATCCCTTAAAAGGTACATAATCCTCTGAGTTGAGCATTGTCATTAGCCATGTTGTGAGTATTATAGTATTGTTAAAGGAAGCTAAATTGGTATTGGATGGCGTTGAATTACTCCTAGTCAAAAAATCCTATGTGTTGAAGGAAGGCCTTCAAACTCTAGTTGATGACCTAGGTACCCAAGAGATAGTCTTAGGTTAAAAGGTTCAATATTTTCTAATCAACATGTAGCCAATGAACATCTAAAATATTAGTGAATTACCCTTTCTCTAGCATAAATCTTTTATGATTTAAACAATGCTCTAAGGTTAGTGTTATCACCATAACATTGCTCATAGCAATACAGATAATGGATGAATAAATAATCAACACAGATACAACATACTTCCAATATTTACAGAACCAATTCTAGCAAGATGACCAAAATTGCGTAAAAGACCCATAAATTTATGCGCACTTCCAACAAAGTCAGTGTGCTCACATCCGCACGGGCCAAAACAACTCCAAATGCGCACAATGCGCGACTTGTTCGACTATCCATGAAGAAACCCGCGCGGATGTGGAAACAACGTATCTATGAATTTGGTCGAGCCTCAACTACTTCTAGGGGGAAGTGATTCAAGACAAGACCCCGAGATCGACCCAAAATCTTGCCTTGGGATGACTGAAGAGATGGGATGTTCCTCTGAAGGTCTCCCATTCACACTTGGAACAAGTTATGAAATACCTTGCTATGGTTCTATAAATAGATGGCCATTGTATGCACAAAAAGAAGAAGTTCATTGCATTGTTATGCTGCTCAAATACTCTTGGAGAAACCATTTGTTCTCTTAAGAATAGCTTGGGCAAGTATAGGATAGGGAAATCTTTTCACCTCTTGGAAAGATTTTCCATAGATTTCTTCACCATTGTCAAGTATAAATATGAGAGTAATAGCTCTACTTTGAGAGATTCAAGATCCCTCCCTAGGAGGAATAAAGGATTCATAAGTCCCACATTTATCTTCTTGGTGTTCTCAATTTCAAAGATCAATCTCTATTGGGTAACCACTCTTTGTGTTCAATTTCATGCATCCTTTGTTAATGTTTGCTTAGTTTAGTTTCCATTGTTTGTTATTCCTATCTTTCTTTATTTATTGTTTTACAACTCGTGGTTTCACTAACCTACTAACTATTGTTATGTGTTTCTTTGTTGGCTTACCAAGGCAATCAAAGGGGTATCTTTTTGCTCACCCTTGTGATCAAAAGCCCCAAATAGATTGACGACCATACCAGGGATTGGAATCCAAATTCCTCCTCAAGTAGGCTATTAGAGTTGTTATTCTCACTCTCTAGTGTTTGCATGGTCCAAAATCGACCTAGCCTACCCTTCAAATACTGCAATTTATCCATGTGTTGGTTGAGTTCATTTCAAACTTTCGGCTCGCAATTTCTCTGTGTGCACGTAGGTTTGGGTCTAACAGTTGTGCATACCGTGCAGTTCTGTGCACTGTCTACACTCACCGACTGTCTCACTGTATAGCCATGCGCAAGTCTTATTTTTCAAATTGTAAGGCTTGTTGAGCCCATTTTCACCAAGTAGCTTAGGTTTACTTTATGCACTTTTTAGAAGCCACAAAAAATAGGCTTTGGATTCATTCTTACATAGATACTTAGCCACACATAGTCACCTAGGGGGATAAAAATAACCTATGCAATTTTTTCTTCCTTTGTTGCCACATGGATGGTCTAGTATAGCATTTGAATCTTAAAATCATTGGAAGTTTTGTTTCTTTGCAATTAATCGCACTAAATCGGGACTAGGGACTATTTTAACAATCTTGGAGTATACTCTTTCCTCGCACCTTAGTGTGACCTTGGAAATCAGAAAAAGAGATTGTTCAAATACATTTCAATCTCCCTCTCAAAATCAATCTTTAGGAGAGGTCAATACCTCTTAGTTTGCTCAATTTATGCAACTAAATCAACCATTTTAAGAGAGGTCAATACCTCTTAGTTCGCTTATTGAAACGTAATCTAAAAGATTTGTGCCCATACATGCCCACATGTGCACAATCTTAAGATAGTTTCAAATTTTTAGAGTAAACCACCTAGGAAGTTTAAGAATGTGTAAGGACGTATACATGCCCACATGTCTACAATATAGGGATAGTTTCAAAGATTTCTTAGATTATATAACATTCTAGGAAGATTAAAAGCTCAAAAGTAAGGACCCACATGTCCACCATGATAGTTACCTAGGGTTTTTCAATTCTTGCAAGGATTGTTTGTGAAATTTAGTAAGTTAGAGATAAACATGATTTGTAAAGGACCAAGCAATGTCCACATGTTAAAATTAAAAACACTTACTTATTGAAAATCTTCACTTACCATCACTTCTTGCACACAACATCACTACATATTCAAAAGATTTTTTACTAATACTTGAAACCGTCGTATTCTCTTCTCTGTGTGCCCATAAGCGATCTGGGAGAATCAAAAGGGATTCATTTATTTAGTGTCAATATTTTGGTCACACCACTTTTAAACAACGAGGCTATTCTCTGACCTCAACTTCGCAGCCTAATTTCACACCCTAAAATCAACCATAAACAACACTTTTTTTAACCTCCACAAGATGAACACCGAAAGAAAATTGTAGTCTAAGTTACGATTTTAGGGATAGGTATCCAAATAACTCCCCATTATCTTTTTCTCGTTGAAACTTAGAAATTTTCAAAATAGGGTACCAAAATCCTCCCAATCAAGCATTCCTACACCATAATGAAAGGAGACACCCGTGAAGGTTCGAAGGTCGAGATCCATTTGTTCTGTGTGTGCCTCCTTGGGTCACCCAACCCTTGAAAGCATCCAACGTGTGATCTATTCTGAGGCTTGTTATCCCCATTTTCTGGGATAATAAGGAGATCATGTCTAAAGGCCCTCAGGTTACAGATATGGAGTGTCAAGAGACTACATAACCAGCAGTGTCGACTTGCACATACAGAAGCCCACTCTAACACCACATTATGATCCATTGTCAACGCATCCACCACACCATCTAGCTTCTGGAAGGAAGATGGGTCTTGCTCCATGTAGTACAAGTCAGGTATTGTGGCAAGTAATCACCCTAATATTTAAGGCATTTTAACATGTTGTATTTAAGTTGCTTTTGATTATAGAACACTTGCTTGGACATTATGCCTTTGACCTTGTTTCACCTTGGTGAGTGTCATAGATTTCCTAGTAAGTGGCCAACCTTTGGTAAAGGTTTATGACTAGGAGTCCCTTAAGGGGTTATCATACCATTCCCGACCATACTTACCACTTTTCGCTCATTACACTCCCATTGTATTGTCCTCTTCTAGGCCCTTTGACTTTAGTGACCCAAGAAGGGCATGTACCTCATTTCATGGGAAGAATGGGTTGAAGGCCCTGAGGGATTGTTGTTGGATAAAAAGATAAAATCCTATATATAAACCTTCTAGATGCTTCACCTAGGGATCCCCCAAGAAAGCAATGAAATGCTTCTCTATAAGAAAAAGGGGGACCTACAAAATAAATGATAATGAATGCTTAAGGGGTTAGTTGGAGAATAGGAGGTCTCATCATGAGCCAACCTATCATGATCATGGGTATCTAGCGGTATGACATTATTATTATCTGGTCACCAAGCCAGGGTATTGGTTCTCAACTACAAAATTGAGAGAAAGACGGTCTCATCACGAGCCAACCTTCTCATTTCCGCATGGTATTTGTGAGTGACACTGTCATTATTTAGACACCACTCCAAGATAGTGGCCTTCAACTCATTCCTTAAAACATGAAAGAAACAAAGAATGGCAATAAGATGGGCTTGGAAAAAATGCATTGCAAATGAAGGTGCCACACACCCTCTACAAAGGAACCCATGAATGAGATAATATGAGCCCTTGTACGTCATGAAACTCAACGACCTATGGATTCTATACCCCTTCCACCTCATCATACACTACATGGTATTGAAATGCCATCCTTGGGAGAATCCCCTACCTGAGGGATTTGGTTTACCCGGTAGGACTCCTATGACACCTCTCCCATACTTAAACTTGGTCAATTGTATAGGGTTTTGAGCATTTGTTTAATTTGATGAGGTAGTTTTGATGCACATGTTTAGGTGGACGTGGTTTATACTTGTCTTGATATCTTTGACTTAAGATATTTGGAGGGCGTACCCTTTTGTTTTGCAGGACCTTGCTTGGTGGCCATTTTTCGAAGAACTAGCCTAGCTTGGGCTTCCATGGGGCTTTAAGCCCACAGGTTGGATGCCAAGGGCCCACATGTTGGATCATGATGACTTTCCTTTTGAGACCTAGAAGACAATGTGGAAGACATGACCTAGCCCTCACATGCCAAACGTTTTTCCTAGGAGAGGCAAAACGTCACTTGTGGATGCTTAACGTCACCTAGAGGGCTAGGGTTTGGTGGTGAAAGTGTTGTTCGATGACATGTGGCACATTTTGAAGGAAAGAGGCTTGAAGACTATCAAGAGAGGAATTGGATGAGTGACAAATGGTCTTTGGAGGCCTAGCCATGCGTCTACTACTCCAACGACTTCTTTAAAGTGCCAAAACGTCCCTAGAGGGGTGACATCACCTTGTTCTAGGGTTTCTTTGTTGTAAAAGTGAATTTTAAGATGAATTGTTTAATATTATTTTGTTGCAAGGGGTAAGATAAGGGTTGTTGACCCCTTATCTTATGTTTTCCCCTTGCTAAGTGGACAAACTATGTGATAGACATTTTGTATAAATATAGATCATGAAATCTCATTTTAAGACACAACTCTCCCATTGTGAGAAGTAGAGGACTGAAATTTTCACTAACTTCAACCTTTTTTGTTCTTCTTGTGCTATGGTATCGTGCTTTCTTTGGTTATGGAGCACATGATGATGATGTGCTAGCTCTTGGAGGCCTTTTCTAGCTATTGTGGTGGTTTATCTTAGCATGTTATTGTTTATCTTATTTCTACTTGGATTGGTAAGGCTTTTTACTTGTTGTTATCATTTGTAATTCAAGCTCAAGGTTGATTGTTGCTAAGGCTAGGTAGGGAATATAAGTGCATACACCCCTACTTTAGCTCACCATAATTTTAAGCATAGAATTATTGTTTGTAAGGGTTTGCTAAGGAAGTATAAGGATATACACCCCTTAGTTTTAAACCCTAGCTACGTTACTTTCCTTGGGGAATAAGAGGATTTATACCCCCAAGGAGGTAGTAGCTCTAGATATTTACTCTTGACCCCATTAACCCATAAATCAAAGGCACTAGTCGTTACATTGGAGAAATAAAATGTTGCATTCGTAAACGTGAAAAGTTGATGTTTTGAAGTTCTCTAACTTGGATATTGTTCCTTGAGCCCTAGGTTATCTTGCCTCATTGAGGCGTCCTCTTTCACCCACTAAAACTTGTTGTTGTAATGAAACTAACCTACAACCATTAGGGATGCATAAATCTAACCCTATAACCCTAGATAAATCCTAAACTAACCCTAGGAACTTGCAAAAACTTTGCCCTAACAAACTACTAACCTAAGCGCACTTTTTAGGCTAATCTAGTGTGATTTTCATTTGCTGATTTTTCTGTTCTAAAGCTTGGTTTCCTACAACCATAAGGATGATAAATATCACTGCAGTAAGATTTTTTTTGCAGCCTTTCTTTTATGCTAAATTCTTGCTCTTTCATTCTAGGGTTAAACTAATCTTTACTAGCTTGTCTCTTGCTTATTCAACTAGACTTTTAGCACTTATTTTGCAGCGCTTATTATCCTTTATATGTTGATATATATCATTGATTGTTCTTGCAATTAGGGACAACAAGATTAACTTGCTTGAATGCAATACCCCTAGGCTGAACCCCAATTGTAAATGTAAATGTAAATATTCTTATAAGTTGGTGAGCTGTAGGGTCTTTGGTCTGATTCTGCGAGCATTGAGTCAGTGCGCAGGAATCTCATACCAAAAGAACAATGTGGACATTCCAGAGTTCTGTGCACATCGGATTGAGTGTGTGATCTTAAGGCTAGGGAGCCTTTGTATATATGTTGTTTTTTATAGGCTAGTGAGCCAGGTTATTATAGGCTAGAATGCTTATATGATTATTAGACTAGCGAGCCTAGATGTTAAAGGTCGTTGTGCCTATATTGTAATATGTAAACACTCATATCATTAATAAAGTACATCACCGGTGCAGAACAACCCACAAATGAGTATGGGGGGGTAAACTCCACTAGGAAGGGAAAGGGGGTTAAGAGTCTAGGAAGGGGCTAAGCTAGAGGGCTTAATCCCAATGGAATATTATATTATTATTCCTAAAGTCTAAGGTGTGGATATAACTTTTATCCTAAGTTCCTATGGGAAGGGAACGAATTACAAGTGGAGAAAAGTGAGTTCCTTGAGGGCCATGTGTCATTAACGGCGCATGCACATATATTTGGGGGAAATTATTTCATTTTACAATATTCCTTCATCATTGTTACCATTATTCTCTCCTACCATACGAACTTTGTTGTTGCCATCACCATACATGTACTTGGAAAGCTTGGCATTGTGGACAACTAGAAACATGGGGACTACAGGCCGAAGAGGCGGGTTGTCAGACTTGTGATCAAAGAAGCAAGTTGTCAAGAAATTAGGCATTTCTCTCTGGGTGAGAGAATTTTTATGTCAAAGAAGAGAGTTGTCAGGCCCGTGAGTAGTTTCTCTAGGCGAGAAACTACTCAGAATTGTTCCCTGGTGCGCTGGGAAATAGCTACAGGGCTCTGAGACTTCCTGTCTGGCCTATTGTTGAAGCCCCGGAAGGGAAGTGGGGCAGTCGAGGGACTATTAAGTAGAGAAGGGGCACACTTCCTAGGGTGGGATAGGCGTGTGAGGAATGAGAGATTGTAGGCTAGTTGTAGTAGTTGGGCACCTTGGACTGAGCAATTATGTTGCTTGTTGGACCTTAGACTGGCTTAATATTCCCTTTTCCCTGTTAGAGTTTAGCCCCAGCTCAAGGGTGAACCACTGCTGAGATTACGAGCAGTGTGGTCTATGGTTGGGAGGAACGTGGAAGTTGTTGGAGAAATTTATATTTTTGGCACACTAGTTCAATGGGAGTTAACTGACTAGTTCTATTTTCGACTTTCTAATCTTAGACCATCACTATTATGCATGCATTCCTAATTATAGGATGTCATTGCTTATATGAGTGAAGATCACTCACTCATTGATAAGATCATAATATACATTGATTCTCATTCTTCATTGTGTATCTCTCTTCCTTTTCTTGATAAGCTTTGTTTGTGTATGCTTTAGCTA
Source organism: Picea engelmannii (assembly GCA_009831015.1). Lineage (NCBI taxonomy): Eukaryota > Viridiplantae > Streptophyta > Pinopsida > Pinales > Pinaceae > Picea > Picea engelmannii. The sequence goes on along the minus strand of ML817797.1, from coordinate 81,273 downwards.
GGTCACCTGTGCAGATTTCCATGAAACACTGACATGGTATCAGAGTCGAGCTACTTGGAGCAACCCAAACAAGCTAGAGAAGAATGAAAGAGTCCTTAAGTAAACCTAGTTTATGCAATCATCACGGCCTATCCCTATCGAAAGGTGTGACGATTAGAATCATCGTGGCCTATCCCTGTCAAAGGGTGTGACGGTCGCTCTCAGACTTAAGAAATTTTATTTTTCCTGGCATCGTCGCAGCCTATACACAGCCAAGGTGCGATGTTGTCGCACTGTGTTTTTCATCTAGGGTGCGACGATTCAGTTTTTCACAATCGTCACATTGTGTCCTTTAGGGTGCGACGATTTAGCATCGTCGCACTTTATCCTTCTCTAGAGTGCGACGATTCAGTAGCCCTCCAAAAATTGGTTTTCTGCAGTACAATTGTGATATCTAAAAATCCGCGATTTGGGTCAGGCTAAAATTTTTACCAAAGACGTATAACATAGGAATGTTCATGCTCACCAAAAATCTTCAAAACCCACATCATATTTTAGGAGATATAGCTATTTTATCATATCTATAACTATCATAGCACCGTCAATCATATCTCGGAATCCATGATCTGGGTTTTTCAGGATCTTTTCAAAACCAAAGCAAGGATGGAGACGATGAAACTTCTTCAATCAAGTTTAGTGATAATCCTCATGCCATACAACTATTTTGAATGGAAGCCGAAGGCCGCATTCCAACTCAAAAGAAAAGGACTATATAATTTGACGATGACGACAGAAACAGAACCTACATCAACGCTTGAGAAGACCAGATGGGAGAACTGTAAGGATGAGGCCACACGATTACTTCTTGAGTTAATCTCCATTGATATATGGTTTCATCTTGTCACATGTAAGACTCCAAACGAGATGTGGACAACCTTGGAAGGACCCTTTGGAAAGCAGGATGAGATGCGAGGTCATATGTTTGAGGCAGAGTTGAATACCTTAGACCCTAAAATTTTTGATAATATACAAGATTTATTTACTAAATTTAAATCTTTGATTTCGAGCTTGGGTGAATGTGGTATTGACAAGTCTACACAAGAGAAACAACTTTTTCTAACAATCTTGGCCAAGCTAGGACCAGAATACGATGTATATGTCTCCAATTTCCATTCTAGCAGATGTCTTTTTGGAACAAATTGGAAAATGCCTACGTTGGCTCAGTTCATTGAGTCTCTTACACAAGAGCAAACAAAACTCATATAGATGGGCCTCATGGGAGATCCTAAAGCACATGCACTCACCATGCATTGTGGAAAAGGATCATCCAAACATAATAGGAAAGAAAAACAAAACGAGAAGGAGGGATATTCCAAACCCTTTAATGATTCTTCAGGTTCCAAAGACTCTTCAGATTCCAAGAAGAAGAAGAAGGGAAAGTAGTGCACTTAATGCAATAAGTCGAATCATGAAGAATCCACATGCATGAAGAAACAGATCGATCTTATGGCACAGACACTTCAATAGAACAACCTTGGAAACTTCATTCCAAAGGGAGTCAATAAGCAGAAGGAAGAAGATCTTGCTCCTAAGAAAGGTAATCATCATGCTCTTGTTGCAATTAATTCCTCATCTACTTCATGGATTATAGATTTTGGTGCACCCCATCATATGGCAGCAAAAGAGGAAGTTTTCTCTTCTTTGAGTCCATGCTCAAGACCCCCTATTCTCATGGGGATGATACTCCAGTAGCAGTAGCAGGAGAAGGGAGAGTGGAACTCCATAATGGTAGTTTTGAGAATGTTTTACATGTTCCAAAGATTTCTATGAATCTTCTCTTAGTTTATCAAATCACTCGGAAAGGTAAAAAGGTTGAATTTACATCAGATTAAGTTTCAGTAATTGACATGCATGACAATTCCATCATTACAATTGGTGAGGTGGATCACAAATCAAGGTTGTATAAATTCACTAAGTTTTCTGACGATGACTCCTCTATTCTACTTACACCTAAGCAGAGTACTTTGCATGCACCTCCAGTGCAACATGCATATACTCTTGTGCTTCCATCAGTTTCAGACATCAGAGATGATTCCATACACTAAGATTTTGTACATGGAAATAAGAAGGTAGTACAACTACATAAGAAGCTAGCGTTGAAGCTTCAATAGATGCCCAAGAAGGCACAGTTCACACTTCAGGCAGCAGGTATCCTTCCAGGGAATCCATTGGATTCGACGAGGACTCAATCTCATCATGAGGATCCTTCTCATGCACTTTCAGCTTCAAAACCTGCGATGCCCATGCATTGCTATATGGTTCAATCTACTGATCCGCAAACCTACAATAAGGATATGGGAAATCCATTATGGCAAGCAGCCATGCAAAAGGAGTATGACTCACTCTTAAAGAATCAGACTTCGCATATGGTTCCACTTCCACTAGAAAGGAATATTTTCAACTGCAGATGGGTCCACAAGATCAAGAGGTACAAGGCTAGACATATTGCCAAAGGACTTCATCAGATCCATAAATATTTCTACATCTTCATGAAGCCTTTCAGTGAGCAAAAGTTTCAGACTTTGCGGGATCGTCTTGCAGTGAAGAACACAGTTGCCTAGCAGCTGCCTTTTCTTCTTTTGATACATTGTCTTTTGAGGGAGGGTTTTGTTCCCACGTGGTTTTCCCTCTTTCCTCACTTTTATTCAATGTTCATTAGTTGCATTGTACATGAGTACCTAATGTGGCCTAATAGTTGGGAATCATTTTTTTTACTCCATAGTGATGTTTAGGGGAGGTGTTGGAGAAATTTATATTTTTGGCACACTAGTTCAATGGGAGTAACACTAGTTCAGTGGGAGTTAACTGACTAGTTCTATTTTAGACTTTCTAATCTTAGACCATCATTATTATGCATGCATTCCTAATTATAGGATGTCATTGCCTATATGAGTGAAGATCACTCACTCATTGATAATATCATAATATACATTGATTCTCATTTTTCATCGTGTATCTTTCTTCCTTTTCTTGATAAGTTTTGTTTGTGTATGCTTTAGCTAGGTCTCCTGTGTAGGTTTCCATCAAACACTGACAGAAGTTCTGCATGCAGTTGGTGATATTTTTATCAAAGATAAGTGTCAATTGTGTGTTAAATTATGTGTTGCATCATTATTTATGCATTTGTTTTTATGGGTTTTTTTCTGTGTATGATGCATGTGTATTTCTATTATTATTCTATATGAATCTGTGTATTTGTAGAGTATTTGTATGTTTTAAATTTTGTATATAGTTCAAAGTTTTTTTTTCCTGTGGCATAGCCTAGCAGTTGATTGGGGATGTTACAATATGGTATCAGAGCTCCAGTTTTCAACACTAAGTCGAGCAAGTTTAATTGAAGCGAAATTTCACAGAGAATTGATTTCGATGTGGCCAAAGTTCAAGTTACAATGCGTCCATGGTAAAAATCTGAAGTAACTACGTGGAATTGGGCAAAAGCTCCAATTTATGTTGTTAAATTCATGGGAAATTTGAGAAATTTGGCCAAGTGGTGAGATATTCTTAATTTAATAGTTCTAGCAAATTCAGACCTGGAATTGGTCGAATTTGAAGTTACAGGGTGCCAATAGGGAGCTGAGAGAACACTTTGATTATGTTCAAAATCTCAAGAGAAAGAATGAGAGTGCCAGGAGGGCACAAGAAGTCATGTGAAAGAACAAAGGGTTGATCCCCTTTGAAGTTCGAAGAGTTGAAAGCTCAGGAGAGATAGCACTAGTGTGTGCAGAGCCTATGCAAGGACTGTAGAGGGTGAGAACAGTCTAAGTTCCAGACTGTAAAGAGAAGCGCAAGTGTGTGTAGGTGAACTTATCATAAGTTCCAAGCTCCGAAGGTGTAGCGGTTCGAGAAAGAAAGCAGAGGCCAAGGAGTCAATCCTACAGTGGAGAGATCAAAGGTCGAGCTTTTGAAAGATTAAGAAATCCTTCGTTGGAGGGAAGGAGAACTGCAAACGATAGAAACCACAATAGTCGTTGATTTGGCCTGGAAGATTAGATCTAGGCCATTGGATCAAACCCAGACAAGAGGAGAGCGCATGGCAGAGGAGATTAGATCCTAGTCGTTGGATCTGAGTGCACGTGAACGAGAACCGTCGATCAGAGTTCTTGGGTTGTAAGCCTTGGCCAAAGTGGAGTGGAACTCTACCATAGATCCCATCATGGAATGTGAGCCGTAGATATCACAATTCGAAGATTCAACACTTCAGGAAAAAATGACCCTTGTGTCGCCAAGAGGAGAAATCCCCGAAGCTACAAGTCCTAGAGTGAATCTACACTATATATCACTGGGAGAGTGTGAGTCGTTGGATCCCCTAGTGGTTCGACGATTCGACACTCCAAGAGAAATTGGTTGTGGTTGCACAGAGTGGAGAATTCCCCGAAGTCCCTAATTCTGGAGTAAATCCTGACCGTCAGTTGTTGGTTACACATGTCCGTAGATTTCCAAGTATTCAGAAATTCGACTATCCGGAGGATTGTGGGTGAAATTTATTTTGGTGTGAAAAGTCCCAAAGCTCCGAAGTACCAGAGTTAGTCCTAGTCGTTGATCAAAGGAGAGTCTCAGGCGTATATCTCTGCCCTTCGCCAATTCAACATCAGATAGTTCGGGAGTGTGGTGGTCATTTGGAGCGAGAAGTATCGAAATCCAGAGTAAATCCTGACCATTGGTTGTTGGGTACACGTGTCCGTAGATTTCCAACCATTCAAAAATTTGGCTATCTAGAGGATTATGGGTGAAATTTATTTTGTTGTGAAAAGTCTCGAAGCTCCGAAGTACCATATTTAATCCTAGTCTTTGATTAAAGGAGAGTCTCAGCCATAGATCTCCGCCCTTCACCAATTCAGTGTTCGGAAGTTCGGGAGTGTGGTGGTCGTCTAGACCGAGAATCCTAAAGCTCGAACCCTGAAGTTATTCATAGTCGTTGGTTGTGGGAAGAGTGTGAGTCGTTGATTTCAGTTCATCGTTCGACTGTCCAGGAGGTAGTGTGTGTTGGAGTTGGGAAACTCTCAAAGCCCAGAGTCCTGAAGTGAATCTCCACCATAGATCGTGGAGGAGGGAATAGAATCCCCGCCGGTCAAAGTCGCTTTATGAACGAATTTGACCGGTAACCACTCCGAAAGATTGGAGTGTTGAAAAGGTGAATGTTCATAGAGCACCGAAGTCTTGGAGATATGGATAACGCCTTTTAGTTGAGCGCTTGGTTCTAGCCCACGGTCACGTGAGATTTCCATCGAAGAAAAGTGGCTAGCACCTGTGGTTTTGACTCTAGGTGAAAGGGGCTTAGAGTAAAGCGCCCGCAACTTTTGTTGGGTCTGCATAAAGAAATACAAAGGGCCTATGTACATTAAGAGAGGATCCAACACAGATCCAAGAGCTAATTCAGCTCCAGAAGAAGATCCTAAGACTGGGAGGTCGCGTGAGCCCCCTAGGAGGGGTGGGGGTTTGCATCACAAAACTTTGACTAAGACCATCAGGAAAGCTATTGAAGCATAGAACACAGTCATGGAGCTGAATTAAAATTTTGGGCATGTTAAAAATGTTTAAGATGGCACAGAAGGTACCTGCAGCATTCAAGGCCAAAAACACTAATTGCCCTAGAACTTCAACAGGCTGTAACTAACAACCCATAACCCAAAAAGAGGTAAAACTTGGACAGACTGTCCAAAATATGTATATGAAGAAACACAATTGGGCTCCTACAAAAACTCCAATGGAACAGGTGCAAAAATGCCTAATTACAGTTCAAATTTGCACCTAGTCGAAGTGTGAACAGGAGAAGTTAATGGGAAATTTTCAAATGACCATAACTTTTTGCTCAAGACTCATAATTGAGCAAGGGAGTAGTCATTGGAAAGGTCTTGGATAGGGGAGTCTAAGCATCCACCCAGAAAATTGACTTGGGTAGTTAATTTTTGTAAGAGATCAGAAGAAGGAATTATGATGCATTATTGGAACATAATTGTATACAATTTCATAAATTTGTTAAATTATTTAGCCTAACAAATTTTGTTGGCTGCAAATTTTGTAGAGTTAACAACATTTAGTTCATGACAGGTGAGAAGGTTGAAATTTAGTTAAATATAAGCAGAGATACTCAAGGCAAGAGTGTTATGACAAAAATATTTCATAAGATGATCAAAAGCCAAGATTACAAAATGTTAAGGTGTGAATATAGGTGCAGCCATAAAGTCTTGGGAAGCCACTACAGGAAGTCCACTCATGTTAGTCAAGTACTCAATGGAATCTGGGAAAAGGAATAGATCATGTAATGAATGAAATAGTGAAAGTCCATTCACTCCCAAAGAAACCAATATACAAATTAAGCAATACATTGGAGTCAAATCTATTATAAAAGGAATTGACTATCAGAATGATAGTAATCAGATAAATAGAGAGGGTTAATGCATATATGGATAAAGAGTGCATCATCTCCAGGGATTAGCTATGCAATTATAGAGTAATGCTTCCCTTATGGTTATTAGAGTGCGCAGTGGAAGCATGGTATGAAGGGCACCACTTCAAGGGTAAAGAAATGAAGGTGCACATAAGTAAGGAGTGTCGGTTGAGGAATAAAACAATATACTATGGAAAGATTGGATCTAGAATGATGCAATAAAACTACTAGGAGAGGAATTACTCGAAGTTAAATGTATTAAAGACTGGATGAAATTCGTGAGTAAATTAAGATATTTGAAAGGTACCAATAGGTGGATACCAAGTTATACACGGTCTTCTACAACATTTGAGGAACTGTGACAACAATGGGAAGGACTGTTGAGTACATTCCGAAGAGATGAGTGCATTGACAGGGTACATTGGGATGTTAATCCAAAAGGATTCAAACATGGAGAAGAAGGCATAGGTGCATCAATATGGCATGATGGAAGTTGATTATGCAAGTCAGGTTGAAATCAGATGGGTCGGGACAGGAGAAAGTAATGGTTCATTAAGCAAATCCAAGTGTTGATATGTTCAGTCAAGGAAAGGTTGAATCAATTTGTTTCAATAAAGAAATCAACGTTAAATATCCAAGGTTAATTAGAGAGCATGGTTGGAACTGTAATTTGGTCATGTAAGAGTTGGATAAGAGGAATCCAAGTAATAGTGGAATGTCGAAAATTAATATCATCTTAATATATGGATATAAGTGTGCAAAGTTGATAAGAAAGGTTGGGATGGAAAAGTACTCAAGATAGAGAACAATCGAGCACATTGTTTTCTTTTGTAAGAACACAAGAAGATTCAAGAATCCGGGAAGAATTGAAGACTTCTAGGAACAACAAAGAAAAGTGATACAGGGACAAAGAGGTTGATGCAATCACTGTAGCAGCAATTATGTTATGGCTTGTTGGATAGCCAAACATAGTACATGAAATTGACATGCAAATGCATTTAGGAGCATGCTAACGATGATGAATGCCAATTTGTTAATATACATATATAAAATAATAAGGCTAGGATTAGTCTATTTTTGAATATATATTAATATGGAAGCTACTAATGGTGGTTGTTGTACCATGAAAGAGAGAATTCTTGCATGTTTGCAAGTGTTGCTACTAATGTTGATGCATATAGAAGGAAGCACCATAAAGTTTAAGAGTGGATTATAAGTCTTATAATAGAAGCATGGGAGCTTCTATTGTTATCAGTTATCCCAGTAGCATCAAATTCATTTAATGGAAACTACGCAGGTATGAGTTTTATATACTCTTATTGCATAATTGATGAAGAGAATTTAGGTAAGAATTTCCTGAGCCAGTTTTATTTTATGAATCACATTATTGTATTAGTTGAATGTATTGATGTGAATAAAATACCACTAGGTGTGGTAAAGGTTGGATGTCTGTAATAATTCTAAAATATTTATAGCTTTTGAATGCATACACTCACATGGCAGCATGTCATGTTAACTGGTTATGAGCTAATAACCAAGGCAATAAAAGGTATGAACCTATTATAGGAATGGATGCCAGAAAAGCTATTCATGTATGAGACAATGACATGGTTGGTTATGGAAAGGATATATACCACACAAATATCCAATGAACTTCCTACTTATAAATAATAAGTGGACTACAACCTTTTTGCTAACACTAATTAACACCACATAATTATATTCTTGGTGTAGTGTTCGGGTTGAAAAGGAAGGCATCCAAATAATTGAGAAGAAAATAGGAAGTGTATGGAGAATGTGTCAAGGCATTGGCCAGACTTCCAATTTATCAATGGTGAGATACATGACTTAGATATAGAGCATTTTGAAAAATCAATGCAAATGTGCATTGAATAGATATGCATTGAGAGTTGCACTCATGCATAGTAAGTGGTAGACTTACACTTATGCATAATAAATTGTTATACTTGAGTGCATTTTTGTGAATGCATGCATACATATTATTTAATGGAGATGATCATGCTAACAATTGAAATGTTACAATCATTACCAACTCATGGATTTGAGGACATTCAAGGGCTATTAGAAATTGCAATAAGAAAGTTGCAAGTCAAGTAGTCACATGAGCATTGACTAGAGGAATTTTTTGTTCAAAAAATAGAGTAATGAACTTACCGATATTAATTGTGAACATGCATATACATAGAGTGGTAATTTATTCTATTTAATAAATTACTTGATAATTGGTGATGGAAATTGTTAAGTGTGGACATTTCTAGAATTACTTGTAAGATTTTGTAAGTATTACAATAGAATTTTATGGCGCGTGACACACTAATAATTTGTTAGCTGAATGCAAGCTGAAAAAGATTACAGGAAAAGTGGTCTCAACTATGATACTGCAGAAAGCCATGATAAAAATTACTACTTCTTGTTGCAACAACCAAGAAAACTATGAGACAAAATTTCGTATTTTGAATTTCTAAAATGAAGTTTTTATAATAATCTCTCATAATAACTGTATGTGGGTGATACAGGTGAGATAATATTTATTATAGCTTACATGCTTGGAAAGAACAACTATTGTTGGAAACACTGGAGCCCTATAAATGTAGAACCTTGGTGGGGTTTTGGTAATGAGTTAGTGCTCTCCTTGTGTGTGAAAGCCTTGGCAAGATGGATCATTGAGGGACTGTGTAGCAGTGAAGGGATACCTGAGCCTAGAAGGGTGAGTGCAACAAGGAAGATGCAACTCAAGGATGCTTATGGCATGGTAGTTGTCATAATGAGGGTGTGCCAAAAGGAACAATGAGTTGAATTCTTTCATGAAGCAACTCTATGGAATAAAGCAAATGACTTCCAGTTGTGGTATGAATACATGAATTGGCGCTTGAAAGTAGAGAACCGGGTGGATAACAAGCTTCATTAACAAATGCATGGATTTTTTTGAGGAATTTTGAATTGTACATGGTATATAATGCACCGAGGACAGTGCATAAATAAGGGGGAGGGGAATGTAATACCCCTAGGATGAACCCCAATTGTAAATGTAAATGTAAATATGCATATAAGATGGTGAGCTAATGATACGGGCTCTTTGGTCCGATTCTGCGTGCATTGAGTGAGTGCATGGGAATCTCATACCAAAAGAAGAGTGCGCACATTCCAGAGTTCTACGCACATTGGATTGAGCGTGCGATCTTAAGGCCAGGGAGCCTTTGTATATATGTTTTGTTTTATAGGTTGGAGAGCCAGGTTATTATAGGCTAGAATGCTTATATGATTATTAGGCCAAGGAGCATGGATGATAAAGGTCGTCATGCCTATATTGTAATATGTAAACACTCATATATGTAATAAAGTGCATCACTTGTGCAGATCGACCCACAAATGAGTATTGGGGGATAAACTCCACTAAGAACGGAAGGGTGGCTAAGAGTCTAGGAAGGGGCTAAGCTAGAGGGATTAATCCCAACGGAATATTATATTATTATTCCTAAAGTCCAAGGTATGGATATAACTTTATGTTATCCTAAGTTCCTATGGGAAGGGAACAAATTACAAGTGGAGAAAAGTGAGTTCCTTGGCGGTCATGTGTCATTAAGGGCGCATGCACATGTATTTGGGGAAAATTAGTTCATTTCCATTATTCCTTCATCATTGTTACCATTATTCTCTCCTACCATCTGAACTTTGTTGCTGTCATCACCATACATGTACTTGGAAAGCTTGGCGTTGTGGACAACTAGAAACCTGGTTTGGACTGCAGGCTGAAGAGGCGGGTTGTCAGGCCCATGGTTGAAGAAGCGAGTTTTCATGCCTGTGGTCGAAGAAGTAGGTTGTCAGGATTGTAGGCATTTCTCTCCGGGTGAGATATTTGTTATGTCAAAGAAGCGGGTTGTTGGGCCCGTGAGTAGTTTCTCTAGGAGAGAAACTACTCGAAATTGTTCCCTGGTGTGTTGGGCAATAGCTTTAGGGATCTGAGACTTCTTGTCTGGCCTATTGTTGAAGCCCTGAAAGGGAAGTGGGGCAGTCGAGGGACTGTTAAGCAGAGAAGGGGTGCACTTCATGGGGTGGGACAGGCATGTGGGGAATGAGAGACTGTAAGCTAGTTGCAGCAGTTGGGCACCTAGGACTAAGTAATTATGTTGCTTGTCGGACCTTAGACTGGCTTAGTATTCCCTTTTCCCTGGTAGAGTTTAGCCCCAGTTAGGGGATGACCCACTGCTGAGATTATGAGTAGTGTGGTCTATGGTTGGGAGGAACATGGAAGGTCTGCACATAGTTGGTGATCTTTTTATCAAAGATAAGTGTCAATTGTGTGTTAAATTATGTGCTGCATCATTATTTATGCATTTGTTTTTATGGGGTTTTCCTATGTATGTTGCATGTATATTTCTATTATTATTCTGTATGAATCTGTGTATTTGTAGAGTATTTGTATGTTTTAAATTTTGTATACATTTGAAAAAAAAATTCGTGTGGCATAGCCTAGCAGGTGGTTGGGGATGTTGCAGTCCACCTAACATACTGCATTGTATATTTGGTTTTCATTGTGTCTTGGGTAGGTATTTTCTCTTGGCAGGTCACTCAAAGCATTGACAACCTTAAGCAACCCTCAAGACTCATTACCAGGTTCCCTTTTTCATCTAGAAACTTGACCTTTAGGTGCATCCATTCATACAACTTATTTTTCGTCTCAATCCCCCCTAGAGTCAATGAGATTCCCCCCTTGAGGTGATTACCTCACCTCTAAAGTGACGGGAATACCTGCCTAAGGTGACAGTGGGTAGGTGCTCTCAAAGTTGTCATCATTTGGTGGTTGGTTCAGGATTTTCCCAACCTACAACTTGTGCGATAATAAGGCCGGAAATCTAAATGTCGTGCTTGATCGAGGTAACTTAGTGGCCAATTCTAGGTTGTATCTACTCAGGTGACGGTTGTGGGTTGCAATAGCACCTTAATTAGATTTTTAACGGTTGTTGGGAAATATCGTTAGTCCTTTCGGGATATGCCCCCTTCAAACCTCATTATAACTGATTATTCATACCTTCACCAGATCCTCTTCTGGTGGATTCATACCCCACTGCTGAGTGATTTTGGAAGGCTGGGTGATTTTTGAGAGGAAGGACGATAGGTCTGATAGGACACATGCATTTTGATTTATTCTCCCATGCGGATAAATACCCAAAACCATCTTACATTGTTACTTGTTTTATGTGTGATTTCCACTGGTTGATTACATATAACTGTCAAGAGATAGCCACGTTTACCAAAGCACTTGTTCCTTTATTCTTCTCACTACCACGTGCACACATTCACATATAGTACAAAATAACATGGGAACCACAACATCCCCACCATTCTAGATGTTTGAGAAACCTCCCTCCATTCTTGGGAGGAGTGCCCAATTTTGTTGACATTTCAACACAACCGTCACACACACCAGTTAGTGCCATCATTCTAGGGTCAACTTGCTTGGATCTACCTTGCTTGGCACTGATACCTAGAACAACTCGCCTACTATTCCTCCACCACAAGGAGGTGGATCCCAACCTTCTTCGCAAGGTACAAACTCTCAACCATCCTCACAAGGAATGTCTTCTCAACCACATCATACCATAGCTGGTACACCCCTGTCCATGCCATACTTGGCATCCCTTAACATCCCAGACTTGACCAAATTGATGAATGATCCCATATTACGACCCCACTTGGTCGAATATGCCCACCAAGTTTCCTTTCGATATCCACAAATCTGAAGGCAAGCCCAGAGAAGACCCAATTAATCACATCATGTCTTTTCACTTGTGGTGTTCTTCCAATAACATTATGGAAGATTCCATTCATTTACAACTGTTCCAAAGAATGCTCACTGGTCCCTTTGCCAAATGGTATGTGGAAAAAAGATCCGGGTCCCACTTAACCTTTGAGTCCTTGGAAAAATCCTTCTTATCTTTCTTCCAACTCTCAATGCGCCATGACACCAGTTTGGAAATTCTATTTGAATCAAGCAAACTTCAGCCATCCATATCGTCAATCATATTCACAAATGGCAGAGAAGAAGAATTATTTGCAAGGTTGATACCAACCCACAACAATGATTAGACTGGAACCTCAAATCACCAGTCCCACTCCTCGCCAAAGATGTCGCCACCACCTTCCCTCAAACTAAAGACGAGGCCATCATTAAGGCCCAACAGTTTAACTTGATTTACTCTCAATCGAGGTACCTTTATACAATATTACCCAATACTCCTCGCCCTTTACCATTTGGGCAAGACAAACCCGGAACATCACACGTTGTCGATGGGTTGATTAGGTCCATGGCCCATACTCACCCACACACTCAACTGGTACCCATGTTTGGGGCCACTCAATACCAACCACCATATGGTGGAAACTCAT
>ML817797.1:23403-68390 GCA_009831015.1 Picea engelmannii | reverse complement strand
CCAGGCCCGTTGTCGACCACATCATATAATACCAGCGATAGTGGGGGGGCCTCCACTTCATATAATCAATATGGACCTCCCCAAGGTAACCCATGCTACCTCTTCTCTGGTCCTCCCCAACCCATTTCCCCACCACATGGACAATCGCAGGCAGGAGAAAATTTTATTCAACCCTCCCCTCTTCAACAAGTTCAAAATTTCGAACAATTGAACACAACCAACCCACTTCATCAACCCAACAACCAAACCCCCCAGCTAGGGATAACCAAAATTAGGCTAACCAAAACCCCCAAGGGGGCAATCACAATGGCCAACCAAGACAAGGGAGAAACAACAATTTTTTAACCAACTTCCCTAGTGCATTATGAAATGAGTATGGTCATTGTACTCATCATTGCCCCCAAATTGTTGAGTACAAATGGATGAAAGATTCAATTAATACCCAATGACCCCTTGCACCACAAGGACCCCAACAAATACCCCAAAATTATTTGCAACTTCAAACACTAGCAGTTCTCCAAAACCTGATCCCCCATCGGGGAGTTATTAACAGCCAACATGCACCCATTACTCCATTAGTTGAGGTTCCATGCACCTCGACATCGTTTGTTACCCCTCACATGGGTAACCCCTCCTCACACCCAATCTACCTCACGAATGAGGCTCAATCATGTAGAATTGGGGGCACCCCTTCCACCTCTAATACCACAATGTCTACTAGACCTTATCCTTGTAAGGGAGATGGAAGTGTATACCCACACCCATTACGAGCCATCACCCTTGATTGGGATCAACTTATCCAAGCATGACTACCATTTTCTACCCCATTTCAAATACGGGTCATCGTTAAAAACTTTACAGTTTATCGATGTATAATAGATGATGGGGTATCCTCATGTATTATGTCTTCATCAGCTTGGAAACAACTAGGCTCCCCTACTCTTATCCCATCGATGATTGAGTTAAGAGCCTTTGATGGTAGACTATGTTCCCCTTAGGGGATATTACCTAATCTCCCCATTGACTTATGTGGTAAGACGATTTTGATCAATGTTCTTGTTATGAATAATCTAGTGGATTACAATATTCTCCTAGGCCGTGATTTCATTTATGCCACGAATGTTGTGGTGTCTTCACTCTTTCGACTCATGATATTCCCACATGAGGGACGCATCATCACAATCAATCAACTCTCCTTCATTAATTCCCCCTCCCCCCCCCACGGGATTCTCAAAATAGAATCTCACATCATGTTGCTCACATCGAGTCCATGCACTATGTGTCCACTTGCACTAGTTGTGCAACATCCACTCCCCCCTAAAAATGATCCCATACCTCTAGAACCCCCTCCTCACCACTTGGGCTTAGAGGCTGGGTGGATTCATTTATCCTCGGGGGAATCCGTGCATGTTTCTTCCCCCTAACCCAAAATAAAGCATGAACTATCAACTACATTCTTCCTAGAAGACGAAGATTTTTTTGAGGCCACTACTTCTTTCAATGATTCTAGTGATAAACTCCATCTAGGTTCTCCTATCCACTGTAGGTTGGGTCCTAACAATTCAATTAGTGTACCCTCTGATATTATCTCTTTTGATAAGGTCATTACTCCTTCTCAAATAAGATCATCTCTTATCATTGATAGATTTATCAGGGACTCCAGTTCCACGATGACCAATCATGCCCATATAGGAGATGTTTCCACACAGTTTAGCATCCCAAACCCCCCTATGGATATTACATAAAATAGTGGATCTGATACATTATTTTAGGTCCTCTCTTGTGGATTTCCAACCTTAAACTGCCTATTGTTATACATTTGGTCCATCATCTTGGGTATTTAACAACAACCCTTCCTTTATTCCTCATATGATAATACAGGGGGCAATACCACTTCCCACCTTGGTCTCATAATACCTAGCTCTCGAGAAACCACCAGCCAACAATATACCCTTTTTAGGGACCCTTATACCACCACATTGTGTCCAGTGCCCCCAGACATCATGCGATTACAAGCCACTTGGCCTAATCGGAATTATCCACCAAGATAGTTCAATTACTTCTCGTGGCGACACTCCCTTAGCTCTGCTCATTTTTTGTTACCCCCAGAAGGGAAACGTGGCCTCATTTGGGGAGTTCCTTTTCTAGGAACCCATTGTTTTGTGGCCTCCTTCAAGGAGTGCCTTTTTCAGGAACCCATTGTTTTTGTTGATGATTACAGCTGCATGAGACATCCTCCAGGACACACATTGAGTGAGTCGACTTGAGTGAGAGCCCATGACTTGGGTGTGCCCATGAGATGGGTGTGTGGTTCCTCTCTGAGATGAAGATGGAACGTTGTGCCCCTTGTGTGGGGTGAGGAAGCCCATGATCTGGGTGTGTGGTTCCTCTCTGAGATGGAGATGGAATGTTGTGTGCCCCTGTGTGGGGTGAGGAAGCCCATGAGCTAGGTGTGTCGTTCTCTCTGAGACGGAGATGAAATAATGTACAGGTCTCCTCTATGCAGATATTTGAGATGATGCGATACTCTAGATGATTCTCCTGTGAGATGGAATGAGAAATAGATCTGTTGAGTTGGACGTGCATGTGGCTGAGCACAGGTGAACGTGATCCTACTGGTTGAGCACTCGTGAGTGTGATTCTCCTATGAGACGCAGTGAGATAGAGATGTGGACATCCTTGTGGCTAAGCACAGATGGATGTGCCCCCTAGTGGCTAAGAACAAGTGGGTGTATGAGATCCCTTTCTATATTGTCCAAGATTCAGACTTACTTGTAATCCTATTTGTGATGTAAAGGGTATAGGTCGGCCCCACCATAAAGTGAAAGATAATTAATGTAAAATATAATTAATATGGTAATTATTAATCATATTGTGAGTTATTGAAGTCGGCCATGTTTTGCCAATAGACACTATTTTTGATAAGCTCGGTCTAATATAAATAAAGGTAAATTCCCCATTGAGGAATCACAACACAAGTGTGAGTTTGGAAATTTCAACAAGTACTTGTTCTTGAGAAAAGTGCTCACCTCTCTTGGGCGCTACTCTTCTAGGGTTTTGTGAGCACTTTTTTGTGTGAGAGGTTTATGGTGTGGGAGCTCTTTCTCTTGAATAATATAGCAAAGGATTGGTTGGGTTTTCTTCCCTTGTTGAGAAGAGTTTCCCATGATACTTCTTGTGTACTTGTGCATGATGTTTTCGTCTTGTGATCTTGGTTGCTGCAACAAATTGTTAATGGTGAAATTGCAAATGTCTATGGTTCAAGTAAAATACTAAAATTGGAATGAACTTCATGCTTGAGCCTAGCTTATTGAAAAACCAACATGGTATCATAGCATAGGTCTTGAAGAACCCATTGTAGAAGAAAATTCCAGTCATCCTCTCACTTCTTCAAAACCGTAAGACACTCCTAGGGTTTCCAGAAATTTTGTACGGCCTACCTTTCTGAGGTGTTTCAGCACTTGTTACTTGAACGTTGGGGCTAAAAAGTGCATAGGAGTGTATGACCTCCTTCAGCGCACCTCCAGCAAGCTTCAGATTGCATTTTCAAGCATTTTGACTTTTTGACTCTAGGGTTTCTGGGGTTTCGCTAATTTTTGCAGAAATTTTAGAATTAGAGTTTTTGCAACTCATTAAAGGAGCTCTTCAACTCACCAGTGTTCTTCTATCCTTCAAGGCTTATTGTTGGCAGTCATAAGCCCAACTAAACCTAAAATTGCTAGCCTAGCCTAGCCGTTAGGTTTTCTAGTCCAGTTGACAAGGGTTTGTGAAGAATCTAAAAATATGATGAACATAATCATGATGGAAGACAAGCTTGGTGGATCAAGCAAACTCAATTCCTGGAAGCCAAGACCTCAAGGAGATGAATACATCAACATCTCAGCACTCTCAGATATGATCCCTACCAATGATAATACTTGGTTAATTGATAGTGGTGCCTCCAGGCACATGACCAATTTTAGAGATCACCTAACACATTTTGTTGAGAAAGAGACACATCTACATGATGTCCTTGGAGATGATGCCAGATATAATGTGAAAGGGGTTGGAACTTCTACATTCCAACTAGATTCAGATATGCAGCTTCAACTAAGAGAAGTATTATATGTACATGGAATGAAGAGGAACCTTGTCTCCATTTCTGCTTTGGAAGACAAAGGCTACAAGGTTACATTTTCAGAAGGAAGAGTTCTTTCTTGGCACAAAGACTGACATATAAACTCTACCAAGGTAATTGGTGTTCGAGAAAACAACTTGTACAGATCAACCATCAGACAAGTCCATGCCCTGTTACATGACACTATCATCTTGTGTGAACTATGGCATAGAAGAATTGCTCACATTCATTAGAGAGCTCTCCCAGCTATGCGGAAAATGGTAACAGGTCTTCCAGAGATACAGATTCAGCATAAAGATGTTTGCAAAGGTTGTTCTCTTGGAAAGAATGTTAAAGGGTCCTTCTTGAGAAGTGACAATAGATCCAAGGAAATCTTGGACTTGATACATTCAGATGTGTGTGGGCCAATGACTATTGCATCTCTAAATGGGTACTTGTACTCTTCATAGATGACTACTCTCGGAAAACTTGGATTTACTTCCTGAAGAACAAGGATGGAGTCCTTACAAAATTTTAAGAATTCAAAGCTCGGGTTGAGAACCTGACCGGAAGAAATATCAAGGTACTAAGATCAGATAATGGAGGAGAATACACCTCCAAAGATTTCAACAATTCTTGCATTGAAGCAGGGATCAAGAGGGGGTTCACAATTCCTTACAACCCTCAGCAAAATGGGGTTGCAGAGAGGAAAAACATAACTATCATCAAGGCAACCAAAGCAATGATACATGATCAGAGTCTACCTATGACTCTATGGGAAAAAACATGCATGACAATAATGTATGTTCATAACAGGAGTCCTCGCCAGATCTTGAAGAACATTACTCCAGAAGAAGCCTTCACCGAAGTCAAGCCTGAGATTGGACACTTCAGGATATTTGGGTGCCCATTATATTTTCATGTACCCAAAGAGAAGAGATCCAAGCTAGACCCTTCAGGGAGAAAGGGAACATTTGTAGGATACGTTGAATCCTCAAAGGCATATCGGATCTACACTCTTGGTCAAAGATAGATTGAGATAAGCAGAGATGTTACTTTTGAAGAAGAGATAGCCTTCCAAATATCCAGAGAATCTTAGATGGAAATTGATAGTGAAACAATGCCTTCTCCCCTTTCAGCAGTTCAGAGGGAGACATACATTATTCCAGTTGATCCAGTTATTCCATCCGATCTAGTTGCTCCAATTGACATGGCCATAGATATTGCAGTCGGACATAAAAGGTTTGCTTGGGCCCGACAAACTCTATGGGAAGCAAAGGGACATACAACCCCTCAAGGGACAACCAAAGAGAGAAAGAGACTGAAGAGATTCTCAAGCTACCTTTCAACCATGAGCCACATCGTTGACTCCAAGGCTTCTTATCATTGAGAAGCTTCAGGTGAACAAGTATGGCAAGATGCCATGACAGAATAATATCAGTCTATATTGAAAATTGATGTATGGGATATTGTTCCTAGACCATAGGGAAAGTCTGTAGTGACTTCCAAATGAATTTATAAAATCAAGTATGCAACTGATGGAAGCATCGAGAAATACAAAGCGAGATTTGTAGCCAGAGGGTTCTCGCAAGTAGAGGGAGTAGACTATGATGAGACATTTGCGCCAGTAGCCCGATACACTTCCGTTCATTCTATTATTGCACTAGTTGCTTCCATGGGTTGGAAACTACATCAGATGGATGTAAAGACAACCTTTCTCAATGGTGAAATTGAGGAAGAAGTTTATATTGAGCAGCCAGAAGGATTCATTATACACAATGAAAAATCTCATGTGTGCAAGTTGAAGAAAGCCATGTATGGGCTAAAGCAAGCACCTCGTGCTTGGTATGAGAAAATGGATGGATTCTTGATGAGTTTGGGTTTCAACAATAGTGTTGTTGATCCAAACCTATATTATCACATTGATGGCAACAAGTGTTTAATTTTGGTCCTATATGTGGACGACCTTTTCCTCATCGGTTCAGAGAGACTCATTGTTGAATGCAAACAAGCATTGACTGCAAAATTTGAGATGAAGGATTTAGGCTTGATGCATTACGTCTTGGGACTAGAAGTATGGTAGAGGACAAATGACATTTTCCTGAGTCAAGGAAAATATACTGTGGAGATATTGAAAAAGTTTGGTATGATAGAATGCAAATCCATGCCTACACCAATGGTGATGGATTTGAAGAAAATGAGTGATGTTGATTCATGAGAGATTGATCCACACTTGTACAGACAGTTGATTGGATCACTGATGTATCTAGTTAACACCAGACCTGATATATGCTATGCAGTGAATGTGCTTATCCAGTTCATGAGCTAACCGAGACAGAGTCACTGGATACAAGAAAAACATGTATTGAGATACCTATGAGGCACAATTGGATATGGCCTGGGATATGCCTCTAGTGTAGACTTGAGGTTGCAGGGATATGCCGATGTAGATTGGGCAGGGAGCACAGTGGACCGGAAGAGCACCTCCGATTGTTGCTTTACTTTAGGGCCCGTCATGGTTTCATGGTGCAGCGGGAAATAGAGCTCTGTGGCATTGAGTACCGCAAAGGCAAAGTATGTAGAATTTAGTGTGGCAGTCCGTGAAGCAGCGTGGCTTCGCAAACTTCTGACAGATTTATTCGATCATGAGATGGATCCTACTACTATTCATTGTGATAACCAGAGTTGTGTGAAGCTCTCTGAGAACCATGTTTTTCATGATAGATCGAAACATCAAGATAAAATATCACTATATCAGAGACATGGTGCAGAGGAAAACAATACACCTGCAGTACCTTCCTACCCATGAGAAGATTGCAGACATCTTCACAAAACCACTTTCCAAGATTAAGTTCGAGTACTTCCGTGAGAAACTTGGCCTGGTGGAGAATTCCTCCCTAGCTGAGAGGGAGTGTTGATGATTATAGTTGCGTGAGACATCCTCCAGGACACAGAGTGAGTGAGTCGACCTGAGAGAGAGCCCATGAGTTGGGTGTGCCCATGAGATGGGTGTGTGGTTCCTCTCTGAGACAGAGATGGAACGTTGTGCCCCTGTGTGGGGTGAGGAAGCCCATAAGTTGGGTGTGTGGTTCCTCTCTGAGATAGAGATGGAATGTTGTGTGCCCCTATGTGGGGTGAGGAAGCCCATGAGTTGGGTGTGTTGTTCTCTTTGAGACGGAGATGAAATGATGTATTGGTCCCTCTGTGTAGAGAGTTTAGATGATGTGATACTCCAAATGATTCTCCTGTGAGACGCAGTGAGAAAGAGATATGTTGAGTTGGACGTACCTGTGGCTAAGCACAGGTGAACGTGATCCTAGTGGCTGAGCACTAATGAGTGTGATTCTCCTATGAGACGTAGTGAGATAGAGATGTGGACATCCTTGTGGCTGAGCATAGATGGATGTACCCCTAGTGGCTGAGCACTAGTGGGTGTATGAGATCCCTTGCTATATTGAGTCAGACTTACATGTAACCCTATTTGTGATGTAAAGGGTACAGGTAGGACCCACCATAAAGTGAAAGATAATTAATGTAAAAGACAATTAATATGATAATGATTAATTATATTGTGAGTTATTGAGGTTGGCCATGTTGTGCCAATAGACACTACTTTTCATAAGCTCAGTCTAATATAAATAAAGGTAAATTCCCCATTGAGGAATCACAAGACAAGTGTGAGTTTGGAAATTTCAGCAAGTACTCGTTCTTCAGAAAAGTGCGCACCTCTCTTGGGCGCTAGTCTTCTAGGGTTTTGTGAGCACCCTTTTGTGTGCTAGGTTTATGGTGTGGGAGGTCTTTCTCTTCAAGAATATAGCAAAGGATTGGTTGGGTTTTCTTCCCTTGTTGAGAAGGGTTTCCCAGGATACTTCTTATGTACTTGTGCATGGTGTTTTCTTCTTGTGATTTTGGTTGTTGCAACAAATTGTTAATGGTGAAATTGCAAATGTCTATGGTTCAAGTAAAATGCTAAAATTGGAATGAACTTCATGCTTGAGCCTAGATTATTGAAAAATCAATAGTTTCATGGCCTCTCTTAGGGATTTCCTGGTTCAGGAACCCATAGTTCCATGGCCTCCTTCAGGGAGTGCCTTTTTCAGGAACCCATCATTCCTTGGCCTCCCTTAGGGAGTGCCTTGTTCAGGAACCCATAGTTCCTCGACCTCCTTCAGGGAGTGCCTTTTTCAGGAACCCATTGTTCTGTGGCCTCCCTTAAGGAGTGCCTTGTTCGGGAACACATAGTTCCCTAGCCTCCTTCAGAGAGTGCCTTCTTCAAGAACCCATTGTTTTGTGGCCTCCCTTAGGGAGTGCCATGTTCGGGAACCCATCGCTCCCTAGCCTCCTTCAAGGAGTGCATTTTTTAGGAACCCATCATTCCTTGGCCTCCCTTAGGGAGTGCCTGGTTCAGGAACCCATAGTTCCATGGCCTACTCCATGGAGTGCCTTTTTTAGGAACCCATCATTCCCTAGCCTCCCTTAGGGAGTGCCTGGTTCAGGAACCCATAGTTCCCTGGCCTCCTTTAGGGAGTGCCTTTTTCAGGAGCCCATCGTTCCTTGGCCTCCCTTAGGGACTGCCTTGTTCGGGAACTCATAGTTCCCTGGCCTCCTTCAAGGAGTGCCTTCTTCAAGAACCCATTGTTATATGGCCTTGTAATGTCCCCAACCAAATTTTGGCCAGAAACTAGGGTTTATGTTTGTTGTTTGGTGTTTTGTTTTGCAGGTTTCTATTATAGAAAGATGTGTTGAAGTGTTTTGTTGAGTTTTATTGCATAGATGACATCACAACAAGAACGGAACACATGATAATGAAGAAAACACATAAACAAAGATAACAAGCTTCATATCTGACCTTTATTTAAATAGAATAAGCGATCTTCATATATGGATTTGCAGATCTGGTACAATATAAAAGATATAGAGACCCTAGGTCTTCACCCACTGAATATACATGATTACAAGATTAATTTCTTTCCCTTCCTAAATGGATTCCTTCACATTTCTACTGGTACGACCCTAGTTGGATGGATCTGGAACTGGTACGGCCATGACTAGCTGGAAATGCTCAATATTTCAGCCTCCTAGTAAATGGCCTCCAAATGCTACCAAAATACCCTTAAGTTGTAGATCGGGGGCTATAGAGTAGAGAGGATACAAGTTTAAGTGAAAACCCCTAAGGTTTCCTTCATATCTATGAGTATCCTCAATGAGAGTTGCGCCCTCCTTCATAAATTCATCCCAAACCAATTAAAATCATCTAAGAGGAAAACCCTTGGTGTTAAAGCTGCAAAAGAGTGTGATGACCCTAGCAATGGACTTCCAATAGTGGAGAAATGCAGATCAAGCCTCTTCCAAGCAAATCGAGCTTCTTCTCTTTCAATGGTGCGCCTTACTGCTGGAAAACCCTCAGATTTGTACCTCAAACTCCAAATATTGCATGTTGAATACGTGTGACTTGATTAGAATAGCGAGGGAGGGATGTTTCACCTCCTTGGCCAAGCTTGAACCAGGAATAGAGGAATCTTTCACCTCCTTTCTAGTTTCTAGGGTTTGTTCACCCAAAACCCTCAAAACGTAAGTTGTTTAGCTCAAGAGTGCAAAGTGCAAGTGAATAATGATAATTGGATCAAGAGAGGTGTGACTTTCACTTTCTTTTATACCTCTTTTTTCTAATTTGTCATTGAGTTGTTTTTTCCCACTTGCTAAGGTTTTTTTATTTAATTTTCCTTTCAGACACTTAATTCTTCCTTAGCCTTTTACCAATGTCACTTTAATAATATAACGTTAAATCTCTTAGTGACAAAACCATACTTTCGTTCCCCTTATTTGTCTTGGACTATAGTCTAGAGGAGTAGCTAGACTGTTATGTCCTAGAGCCCTTGTGTCACTGAGAAGGGGATTACAGTCTCCCCTACTGGAAATTGCTTGTTCTCAAGCAATCCCTAACCAGTTTCTTGTAGCATTCGTTCACTTTCCCAAGTAGCATCTTCTATGGGAAAATCTTTCCATTTAACCAAATATTCTTTAATTGCTCTGCTCCTTATTTGTTTCACCCTGGTTTCTAAGATCTCCTCAGGTATTAAGTGTAGTAGCCTTTCTTCATCAACTCGTGGCAATGTCTCATTGACTAGGACATGTTGACCTAATGCTCTTTTCAAATAGGACACATGGAAAACATTGTGGATTTTACTCCCTGGGGGGAATTTCAATTCATATGCCACTTCTCCAATTCTTCTTTGCACTTCATATGGACCATAGAGGCGTGGTTGTAATTTCTCAGCACCACTCTTCTTGATAGTTGCTTGTGTATACGGCTGCAATCTCAAATACACCAGGTCACCAATTTCAAAAGTGCACTCCACCCTTTTCCTATCCGCGTATAACTTTTGTTGGTTTTGTGCTCTATGGAGATTGTCCTTGAGTTCTTTGATGATGTCATGATTAACTTGGATCCATTCCTTTTCCATAGGATCCTTGCTTTTCCCAAATACAATCTCCTCAAAAGTAAGAGGATCGTAATTGTATAAAACTTTAAAGGGGGACATGCCAATGGTCATTTGTAGGTGGTATTGTAACAATACTCCCCCAAGTAAAGCCATTTGACCCAAACTTTTTGTTGTCCTGCTACATAGTTCCTTAGATAACCCTCTATCCATTTGTTGACAATTTCAGTTTGACCATCAGTTTGGGGATGGTAGCTAGTGCTAGGATTCAATTCAGTGCCCACCAATCTAAACAGTTCCTGCCAGAGGATACTCATGAATTTGTTGTCCTTGTCACTAACAATGTTCTTAGGTAAGCCATGCATCCTAAAAACCTCTATGAAGAATAACTCAGCTACTTGTGATGCGTTGTAGTCCATGGAGATGGCAAAGAAATGACTGAACTTGGTCATTTGGTCCACAACTACGAATATGCAGCCCTTGCCTTGCGCTCTAGGAAGACCTGTGATGAAATCCCTTGAGATACCCTCCCATTTGTTCTTTGGTATTGGAAGGGGTTGTAAGAGTCCTGCTGGATTAGAGTGCTCATCTTTATTTTCTTGGAAAGTAGTACATTCCTTGATGTAGCGCACAATGTCTCCTGTGAGTCCTTTCCAAGAGAACCTTTATCTTACCTGTCTGTATGTCTTAAGGAACCCTTGATGACCTGCTATTGGTGCATCATGGAAGGCTTGGAGCACCTTGCTTTTTAATATAGATCCGAGTACCAAATAGATCCTTCCTTTGTAATAAATGATTTCATTTATGATCTTGTACATGTCATCTTGTAATTGCCCATCCATCAACTCACATGCAAACCTGTTATTTGAGTATTCCACCAACAGTTATGGTTTCCAATCTACTCATATTTCTGTCATAGAATATGTTGAAGGTCTTCTTGATAGGGCATACACAACTACATTATTCTTTCCTTTGACATATTCAATATCAAAATTGTAAGCTTGAATCTTGCTTACCCACTTTTGTTGTCTCTCATTCAAGTCCTTCTGAGATAAAAAGTACTTGAGGCTATTGTGGTCAGTTCTTACTACAAATTTCTCTCCAACTAAGTATTGTCTAAATTTGGACAAAGCATGCATTATGGCCAACATCTCTTTATCATAGATTGTGTAGAGCAACTTAGGGCCTCTCAACTTACGACTCTCATAAACAATAGGATGCCTATTTTGCAGAAGGACAACCCCTACTCCTGCACATGTTGTATCACATTCTAATATGAAAGGTTGAGAAAAAACAGGTAGGGAAAGTACTCATAACCTTCTTCATTTTCTCAAAATTGACATGTTCTTCATCAATCCAAGTGAAATCCCCTTTCTTGGTTAAGTCTGTCAGAGGAGCGCAAATCTGGGAGAAGCCCTTGACAAACTTTCTATAGTGGTTGCAAATTCCAAGGAACCCTTTGAGTTCTATGAGTGTCCTTGGGGTAGGCCAATTGATGATAGCTTTTATTTTTTCTTGATGAACATGTACTCCCTTTGCCCCAATAATATGCCATAAGTACAGAACCTTGGTCATGCCAATCTCACACTTAGACTGTTTAGCATATAAAGATTGCTCCTCCATGATACCCATAATTTCGTGTACATGCCTTAAGTGATCCTCCCATGTCTTGTTATAGATCAATAAGTCATCAAAGAAGACAAGCAAAAATTTTCTTAGTTGTTTGTTGAACACATGGTTCATACAAGACTGAAAAGTGGCAGGGGCGTTGGTGAGCCCGAAAGGTATCATAAGAAACTCATAGTGGCCAAAGTGACATCTGAATGCAGTTTTATGTACATCTTGTTCTCTCATTTTGATCTAATGATAGCCCAATCGTAGATCTATCTTAGTAAAGTAGACTGCACCATGAATTTCATCCCACGGTTCATGAATTTGGG
This sequence comes from Picea engelmannii, assembly GCA_009831015.1. Lineage (NCBI taxonomy): Eukaryota > Viridiplantae > Streptophyta > Pinopsida > Pinales > Pinaceae > Picea > Picea engelmannii. The sequence continues at coordinate 55,914 of ML817797.1, read as the reverse complement.
GAATAGGGTACATGTTCTTAATAGTCCATTTGTTCAATGCTCGATAGTCAATGCACATGCGCATTTTTCTGTCCTTCTTTTTTACCAGCACAATTGATGATGCAAATGGACTTGAACTTGGCCTGATATGTCCCATAGCCAAAAATTCCTTGATAACACTCTCTGTCTCGTCCTTATGCTTCTTTGGGTGCATGTAAGGTGTAGTAATAATTGGTTTGGCCCCTTCTTCCAATTCTATAATATGCTCAAACCCTCTATCTGGTGGTTGTCCCAAAAGAAATGGCTCAAAGACTCTTTTGTGCTTGTGAAGGATTGTTTGTATATCTGGAGGGTAGGGTTTGTTGGTCTCACCCTTCGTATCCATAATAAAACATTTTGCTGCATAGGCTATCTCCTCTCGCCTGAATATGGCATGCATCTTTTTCCCTATCACTATTCTAGGTGAATCCCCTATCATTCCCTTAAGTGTAACTATCTTCCCTTCCTCTGTGTTGAAGTACATCTCCATTGTTTTATAGTTGGTTGTGATAGGCCCCAAAGTGCTAATCCACTGCACCCCTACGATGATATTGGTGTCAGGAATGTTTACCACATAAAAATCTTGTGTTAAGGTGTATCTGCCTAGACTCAAGTTCATTTGTGGGATGTATCTATCACAAGTTATGGTACGACCCCCTGCTACATCAACTAGGAATCCTTCAAATTCCACTGTGGGTAGATGTCTCCTCTCTACCATGGCTATATCAATGAAGTTGTGGGAGGCTCCTCCATCGATCAACATTGTTTCCCCTTTCCCCTGAACCACTCCTTTTATTCCGAAGGTATTGAATTTCGGTACTCCACTCATAGAATCAATGGTGACCTTTTTATGGCCTATCTCTGGAGGTATTGGTGTTTCATGACCCAGTAGTGCTTCCTCCTCCTCTTTGGGGTTTTCCTACATCGTATGGATAACTCCATCATCTTCATCATCTACCTCCTCCTCACTGTCATACACTACCTCAACGTAGTGTATTTTCCCTTTGCCTAAACATGTATGTCCTGGTTGCCAAGGATCTCTGCAAGTGTAACATAACTGCTTACTCCTTAGATCTCTTATTGTAGCTTCATCTAATTTCCTTTTCCCTCTGTCCACTGCTCTAGTGTCGCTACCTCTTTGAGTAATGGGTGGCTTAGGTGTGAACCTGTTTTTATTGGCTTCCCCAATTAAATCCCTGGTGTGTTCAATGGCATCCTGTAAAGTTATAGGATTGAAAGCCTTAACCCACCCTCTCACTGGTTCTGTCAATCCATCTATGAACATCATAAGTAACCTTGATTCTGCCACATCCAGAACCATAATTGATACTCTTTGGAACTCTTCAATAAAGGCCTCGGCTGAACTTGTCTGTTTAAGCTGTGTAAGCTCCCTAAAATGTCAATCTAGGTCTCCCTTGTCAAACCTATCAATGAGCCTTTGAGTGAATTCTTGGTAAGAGGTGATGCATCCATGACCCAAGGTGGTTATTCCATGAAACCACCATGCATGTGCCTTCCCCATCAAATACATAGTTGCGTATTTGAAGGCTTCCCTTTCCTCCATAGGGTTCAATTGGAGATACACATCCATATTTTGTACCCATGTCATAACCGGAAGGTGATCTGATCCATCAAAAGTTGGTGGCTCCATTTTCCCATCTTTTCGTCCAAGTTCACTAACACCTTTGTAATGCTCCTTGGATCTTATTTTCATCTTCAAGTGGAAGTATTCTCCCATAGAGACCTGTCTCCTAAATCCTGCACTCATGGTATTGTATTACCTCTCTGTCGTTTCCCATTGTTCCCCCAGACTTTCTGAATCTGAGGCATTAGCTTCCCTTCTTTGTGTGTTAAGGAAGGTAGGCATGTATGGCCTAGGGGTGGTTATGTTGAGTGTATGAGAAGGAATTGATCCTCCATCATTGGAGTTTTGATCCTATATCAAACCTCCGTGTATAGATTCTTCATGATTCCCATTGCCTCCACGAGATCCATTAGCTTCATGATTTCCACCATACATGGGTGGATCTTTTCCATGCCTCTACTCCATCAAAAACTAAGAAAGGATTCCATGATGTTTACTCAATTCCTCCAACACTGTTATCATTCTATCTTGTCCCCTTTGAAAATTAGTAAGAGATAATTGGAGCTCAGGCTGTCCTAATGATAAGTGGTTTTGCATTTCTTCCAGAGTATGTTGCATGCTTTCTTGGTTTCATTGAAGTACCTCTTTCATTGTTTGGGCTACTTTATCTGCCAGAAGTTCATTCTCTTCATAGGTAGCATTTTTTGTCTCATGTGTCTCTCCCATACTGCCTTCATGTTCTTTCTCTTCTGGATTATCTGTTATATGCTGACCCCCTTGGCCTCTTATGTTAGTCATCTTGTTACTTTACACATGCTGGGGAAGGAAATTCGCTCCAATACCATTGTAATATCCCCAACCAAATTTTGGCCTAGAACTAGGGTTTCTATTTGTTGTTTGGTGTTTTGTTTTGTAGTTTTCTATTACAGAAAGATGCGATGAAGTGTTTTGCTGAGTTTTATTGCATAGATGACATCACAACAAGAATGGAACACGTGATAATGAAGAAAACACGTAAACAAAGATAACAAGCTTCATATCTGACCTTTATTTAAATAGAATAAGTGATCTTCATATATGGATCTACAAATCTGGTACAATAGAGAAGATATAGAGACCCTAGGTCTTCACCCACTGAATATAGATGATTACAATATTAATTTATTTCCCTTCCTGAATGGATTCCTTCATATCTCTACTGGTATGACCCTGGTTGGCTAGATCTGGAACTGGGACGGCCCTGACCGGCTGTAAATGCTCAATATTTCATCCTCCTAGTAAATGGCCTCCAAATGCTACCAAAATACCCTCAAGTTGTAGATCGAGGGCTATAGAGTAGATATGATAAAAGTTTAAGTGAAAACCCCCAAGGTTTCCTTCAGATCTATCAATATCCGCAATGGGAGTTGTGCCCTCCTTCATAAATTCATCCCAAACCAAATAAAATCATCTAAGAGGAAAACCCTTGGTGTAAAAGTTGCAAAAGGGCGTGATGACTCTAGAAATGGACTTCCAATAGTGGAGAAATGTAGATCAAGCCTCCTCCAAGCAAATCGAGCTTCTTTTATTCCAATGGTGTGCCCTACTGCTAAAAAACCCTCAGATTTGTACCTTAAACTCGAAATATATGTATGTTGAATACCTGTGACTGGATTAGAATGGTGAGGGAGGGATATTTCACCTCCTTGGCCAAGCTTGAACCAAGAACAGAGGAATCTTTAACCTCCTTGCTAGTTTCTAGGGTTTGTTCACCCAAAACCCTCAAAATGTAAGTTGTTTAGCTCAAGAGTGCAAAGTGCAAGTGAATAATGATAATTGGATCATGAGAGGTGCGTCCTTCACTTTATTTTATACCTTTTTTTTCTAATTTGTCATTGAGTTGCTTTTTCCCACTTGTTAAGGTTTTTTTATTTAATTTTCCTTTCAGTCACTTAATTCTTCCTGAGCCTTTTGCCAATGTCACTTTAATAATATAACTTTAAATCTCTTAGTGACAAAACCATACTTCCCTTCCCCTTATTTGTCTTGGACTATAGTCTAGAGGGGTAGATAGACTACTACGTCCTAGAGGCCTTGTGCCACTGACATGCCTCCCTTAAGGAGTGCCTTGTTCGAGAACCCATAGTTCCTTCGCCTCCTTCAGGGAGTGCCTTTTTCATGAGCCCATTGTTCTGTGGCCTCGCTTAGGGAAGGCCTTATTCGAGAACCCATGGTTCCCTAGCCTCCTTCAGGGAGTACCTTTTCTAGGAACTCATTATTCCTTGGCCTCCTTCAAGGGTCACCCAAACTTTTCATCAAGGGACCATTGTTCCCACTAATGTTAAAAGAACAAGTATGCACACTCATTAGCATGATTATCAAATAATTGTTATATGTTCTTTATTCTTAGATATTTTTCACGTCAGGTATTTGGATTTTATGTGCACATGTACTTGTTATGAAGACATACCCCCATTTAGTATCGGCCATCCCATGGCCCCTTCAGGTATATGTTCAAAATTGGCACGCACTCACACCCTCTGCAAACAACTGCATATCCAAATTATACCCCTTGAAATTTACCCTTAGAATCCCCACAGCTGGCTTTGTGGTACAATCACCTCCATTGCATTCAAGTATTGTCAACCGATAGCATTTTCACATCCATGAGTTGTCTCACATATGTTTTCCCCTTGGCATATTGACACTCATGTTGTTCTATCCATTAGGCTCGAGAGTCCTGGTAGTGTTACACCCCAGAGTAAGAACCTCGTAGTTCTTCCTCATCATCATGCTAACCACCCCATTATCGACTCCCGCATCATGTTTTTGGTTACACTAAAGGCATATCCGCATTATAATCAACCCCCATCTCACCCAACCTCAATTTCCCATCTGCAATTTCACCCTCCATATCATCCACCATCAATTGCCCATTTGCAATTTCATCATCCATTCACTTACTTGGTACAAAAACCCACCAATGGAGTCCCCACCCCTAATCAGTTACATTGCACCACTTGCGCCCCAAGAGAGCCAGGCCATCATTCACTGAGAACCCGTTTCTGTATATTTACTTTCAACCCAATTATTCTTTATTCATTTGGTAATTGTATAAAGCACATTTAAAGTTCCAACAAGTAGAGTAGATTTTTGTCGTCGCAACCAATGACGTCTTTTTCTTGGCACACAACAACCCATGTCGCCCTTGGTTGGGGAATTCCCCTTTTCATCACCATATTTGTAAAGATATCCCTATCATTGCCCAAATACCGACAATCACCAACACCCCTGTCTTAAAAATATGTATTTTGACCTATCATTCACTCTTTTGTAGTCTCACCCATTCAACAATGTTTACCTAATATTTGGTCGTCCCCTTGACAACATATCGTGTTTTACGATTGTTGTCATCATTCCATTTTCCCCCAACCAAGGGCAATTCTCGAGTCCCATACATCTTAAACGTTGTTCATGTCACCATTTCATCCATCTTCTCCTCCATTAAGTCCTTGATACCAATTTGATCAAATCGATGCCAAGAAGCCATTTGCTTCTTGTAGTTGCAACACAAGTTTCCAGGAAGGTGGCAGTATCTTGGCTCTCATTCCCTTATTAATGAGTAGTCTCAGACGTCACAAAAAGAGTCTTTATCATTTTCTGATGTTGTTGACCCCCATAACATTCGACTCCAACAAAGTTTCAAGTTACAATGGGTCTTACTGTGCAACCGTTGCAATTTCCAGTAATTGTCGAAGACCTTTGAATTTGCTAAGTCACTAATGCCTTTGATTTTTTCATACCTCGATTCAGATCCTGTTCAGTAATAAGAACCATCATCTGCCATTTTTTAACACCCCCAAGGGCATTGTAGACATCTACTTCATCAACAATATTTAGTTTATGTCATTTCATTTATGGTTTCATGGCACGAGCATGGGGCATGCTCGCCTCGTTTGTACATAGTTTTTCATTTTAGGTTTTGGAGAATACTGGTCCCATTCAAAATCCCCTTTTCCTCCAACAGATCGCTCTCACAGTTCCTCTCAACAATAGCTACAACTCTCCTCTTCTCTAACAATTTCAACAAAAGAAACATTGATGTATTTCGACTATACATATGCTCCTAACCTCACACATCAGGGGGCATTTGTTGTCACCAAAAAAATGCTCATAGCAATACAAACAATCGATGAAGAAATAATCAACACAGATACAACATACTTCCAATATTTACAGAACCAATTCTAGCAAGATGACCAAAACTATGTAAAAGACCCATAAATTTGTGTGCACTTCCAACAAAGTCAACGCGCACACATCTGCCCGGGCCAAAACAACTCAAAATGCCCACAGTGCGCGGCCCGCGCAACTATCCATGAAGAAACTCGCGTGGATGCGGAAACTACACATTTATGAATTTGGTCGGGCCTCAACCACTTCCAGGGTGAAGTGATTCAAGACAAGACCCCAAGATCAACCCAAAATCTCGCCTTGGGATGACTAAAAATATGGGATGTACCTTTGAAGGTCTCCCATTCACACTTGGAACAAGTTATGAAATACCTTGCTATGGTTCTATAAATAGATGGTCATTGTATGCACAAAAAGAAGAAGTTCACTGCATTATTACGCTGCTCAAATACTCTTGGTGAAACCATTTGTTCTCTTAAGAATAACTTGGGCAAGTATAGCATAGGGAAAGCTTTTCACCTCTTGGAAAGCTTTGCCATAGAGTTCTTCACCATTTCCAAGTAGAAATGGGAGAGTAATAACTCTACTTTGAGGGATTCAAGAGCCCTCCCTATGAGGAATAGGGGATTCAAAAATCCTACATTTCTCCTCTTGGTGTTCTCAATTTCAAAGATCAATCTCTATTGGGTAACCACTCCTTTTGTTCAATTTCATGCATCCTTTGTTAATGTTTGTTTAGTTTAGTTTCCATTGTTTGTTTTTCCTATCTTGCTTTATAGCTTGTGGGTTCACTAACCTACTAACCATTGTTCTATGTTGCTTTTTTGGCTCACCAAGGCAATCAAAGGGGTCTCTTTTTGCTCACCCTTGTGATCAAAAGCCCCAAACAATTAGGGTAAATTAATCACCAATATCTAAAGTTTGCTTGATATAGTGTTTATTCAAAATCAATGAATCAAATAATTGAAAAAAACTTAAATTGTAGGTTTAATAAAATATCACATTCCCAAAGTCATGCTAATGTAAATAAAATCAATCAACACATCTCTAGGTGACACTACATCATGACACAAGCAAACTGACTTGAGTAATCGAGCCTTCCAAATCTGCCTCCACTAATGACAATGAAATCCATTGGGGGCATAACACAAGTGAAGGTGTTAGTATTTACAAATTCTCCTCAATACATAGCCACCCAAGGTGATGAAATCCAAGGAGGGTTATCAAGGGCAGAAAAATGCCTACTAAGGAGACCTTGCCACCAACCCAACAACAAGATACCTTATTTGGAAACTCTATAAGACAAGATTCTAAGTTGCCTCTTCATAGTTTTGTGGTTAGGTGAGATAGAGTTACTTGTACTCTAGATTCCCCTTGACATTGACTACCCGTAGGAATAATAATACAACCTCAGAAAAATGATCTTCTAGGTCAAAGAGTGTGTATATCAAGTCGTCAATGTTGGGAACCATTTCTTGGGTCCGTTGCACAAAGTGAGAGAGCTATCTGCACTTTGCACAGCTTCCAGGCCTCTAATTGTACACCCCCTTGTCTAACAAGAGATAGATGTCTTCTCGACCACACAAATACCACACAGAACTTTCCACTTAGGTATAGAACTTTTATTTTAGTGTTTGAGTGGTCTTGGACGGTTTATTATCCACAATTAGATCCGAGGCGTTGAACTCCAATGTAATGTTAGTATTGTTTAGAGAATTTAGTTAGCCTTGTAGTTTCTACACCCAACACTCACAAATTGAGGATAGTGTAGGGTTCATATGATACTAATATTTAGTTAATCGCTATTTAAAGATTTAAGTTAGGTCATTAATTTTTGGGTCCAAAACTTGATGGTTTCAATGGCCTTGTTTCACTACATCCTCTTGCAAATTGATGTTGATGCAATGACATAAGCTAAGAAATGCCAACCAAACTATTTTTTAAGGTGTGTTTGTGTCGTGTGTGAATGATTTCAAATAATTTAGTGGAGAAAGTAAAGTGGTTGCATTTGAACATGAAATCGAGCAAGCTAGGTTTTCCAACTTAAAATAAATTCAAGGTTTGCAAAATAGATTCACTTGTCAATTTCAAAACTTGGAATTGAAATGAAATAATGAATATAACTTTGAAAATGAAGTACACTTTCTATTTCTCAAGTTGGAAAGTAAAAGTACTCTTCAAATGTTAAACAAATCTAACTAACTTAACATTTGCAGTTGCACAAAAAATGAAAATCATTAAAAGAAAGTGATAGCTTAAAACAACAAAGTAATCTGAATCAATCTAATAACAATTTTATTGCAAAAATGAAATAGCCATTGGTAAGAAAATGAGCTCTTTGTAGGCTATAAAACTGCAATTTAGCCCCAAAAAAAATGGGAAAACTAAGAAAAAACTTAATAGGCTAGTTAAGAACAATTTACCCTTGATTGAAATCATATATTCATGCATATAGTGAAAACAAACTCATAGTTATTGTAAGAATTAATCAAATTGGAAAGGAAAATTGTGCTCAAGATGCATGCAACAATGCTTAAATTGCAGCTACAAAAACATAAAGATGCAAACATTGGTGTAATTAGCACCATTGTTTGCCTCTTAAAAGCACTAGGTGGTTTAAAGGGGCAATGCTTAAGTTGTAGAACATTGAAGTGCTAACAATGTTGGAAAGTGCCTAACAAATGTTTTATATTGCTTATGTTAGCGAGTTGAAAACGTTGTTGCAAGAACATACTAAACAATATTTTTTTGAAAAATCTTCTTACTAAAACGTATAATTGGTAAATTTTGAAGGTTTGAAGGTTGTTATTACTACCCACAATACAACTTACAAGAGTCATAGAAGTAGGACCCTAACGACTCACAAAATAGATAACAACACTTTGACTCACTATTTATCTCATCGATTCACTTAATCACATATTCATTCATTAGCTACTTAACCTCAAATGAGTGTCAATGTATTTACATATTTATAGTTTGGCAATTGATTAATGCCAACAAATCTTTCACGTACTTTCCACAAAATCTAATAGATGCTTGACTAACCAATGATCAATGTTGACTAGTACATTGATTAATTTGACCGAGCCAATCTTTGCTTAACAATAATATCTACATCATCGATCCACACCGTATCAGAATCTATACCATGTCACTTATATCACTCCAAGTCAGTTCTTGTGCTAAAATACATCCATGTTAGCTTGTGAATGCACTTAAATGATTTTAGTTGGGGATAATGATGTTGTGCATGCTAATCATGCACCTATGTTATTCAATTTGCACTTTTGAAAATTACAATATACATTGTTGTACAAATTTCCATTACAATTTCCTATTATGATATCCCATACACCTCACACAAGTTGAGTTTTCTTTTTTCATAATCGACTCTAGAGAAAGAATCTTTGAGAATTTCGATGTCCTGGCACCAAAGTAATTAGGTTGTGTGTTTTCACATTCTAGACTATGTGACATCATCACTATTTTGTGTTCCTTTAAGTAGGGTTACTCAGAGAATGAACTTTAGCCTTTGCTTACATTCCTTGTGTCATAATATGTGTCTTCTTACATGGGTGTTCAAGTAAGATTCCCATAAATAAAAGGTGCCATAATATGTTTCATATTTCATTGGTGTTCAAGTGAGATTCCTATAAATAAAAGGTTCAAAATTTTTGTCCAAGGCAACTTAGAGAAAAAAACATACAAGATTGTTATGTTTAAAGTTGAAATAAGCAAAGAAAATGCATTGTATAGGTCTTTTCTTGAAAGATGGTTAAGAATGTTTTTAGCATAGACATGATGACAATGAGTCTTGTATGAAGAGAAGCCCATATATTTAATGATTCTCACAGTAACCGACTTTAACATATCTACAACCTTAACAATTTTCGTTGTTTGATGCCTTATTTTTAACTACTCTTCCATATCACACAAAAAGAGCCTTTACACCCACATTATGCTTATGAGGAAATCCATACTTCTTCATTTGCAATGACATTGCATCCATGCTAGTCTTTTTTATAGATTTTATGGTGGATTTTCATGTCTTTGGAGTGACTTTCTTTACATCTTAGTGCTATTGCATCACTACATCCCATTTATAAGAAATAATGGAATACGTGCTTATACATAAGTATTTTTGTTGAATGAATGCTACATGTGAAACACCTTCAAACTTGACCAACAACTTAATTTCCAAGGCTTTATACTCATTTGAATCTAACCTTACATCATCATAGCAATACCTCATCTCACTAGAATATGACCCAATGAATACAATGGTAGCAACCTTTGAGAAAATATGTAAAACTACTACTACTCTCTAATGCAAACGAATGTGTTGCTTTATCATTAAGTAACATAAAAAAAATGAAAAAAACTAAAAACATAAAAAAACACTCTCCTTGAAAGGCCATGAAACAAGTGACTCAAAAAAAAGAAGGTAATGGGTAGTTATCTTAAATTGGCAAAGCAAGACAAACAATCAGTGCACTCACTTAAACATAAATACTTTACAAAATTAGGTATTTGATTAAAATTCATAATTTGATATTTTAGTATTTGATTAAAATTCCATATCGAGGTATATAAATTTGTCTTTTCATTTCACGTAGATTTTATTTCTTTTTGCATTCATTATTAGTCCCTGCCGAAGGCGTAGAGGGACTATAGCGATCGATAATTCGTTGACTTCATATTAATATGTCCTTTGACGATAAATTTTCGCATCATCTGTATTATTCGAACTATAGAAGTAAAAACATTATTTTCTATATAATAAAAAAACCTTATGTGTCATCGTCTCATTGGAGAATATATTGGAGGTCTTATTGCCAGCTTTGTTGTTCCCAATGTTGTAAATGTTTAGATATCCAAAGTTTTGAGCTTAGATGCTCTTTTTAATTTTTTATTACATTTTTACTGAAATGTTTACATACCGAAAGTTCTGAGCATCGACGTTGTTTTTTAATGTTTTTATTATTATTTCTATTTGTATTGAAATGTTTACATACTGAAGGTTTAGAGCATTAACACTTTTTTCGAGGTGCTTGAATAGGCCTGACAACTTAAATGTTTAAATAGCGCGAGGTCCTTAAACAAGCCTGAAAACTTAAATGTTTGCATACCACGAGGCCCCTAAACAGCCTGACAGCCTTAAATGTTTACTTAAATAGGCTTCTCAGAGTACATTTTTCCTCGAATTTTTCCATACAATGTTGCAGTGAATTTGGACAATATTGTTGTCCACTGCCAGTTGCATAGCCATTGTATGTTTCATACTTCTTATATGCTTGGAATGCAATTTGGTCATCGTTGAAGATACATACATTGTTTACTGGTTCAGTGGGTGCTTCTTGTTCGTTGGTTCATCGGTTGTTGATTGTTGTTGTTTGGTTCAACTTTGCAAGGTTGAGGACCTGCACCTGCGGTTGGACCTGTTGGTGCTTGTTGCTTGCTTTTGTTTACTTCAACTTTGTAAGGTTGGGGTCCTGCATGCGCAGTTGGAGCTATTTTTTTTTACTTTGCGGGGTCCAGGTGTTGCATCCATAGTTCGACCTATGCTTTTGTCGTTCATCGTTTCAGAGTAAGTTTCGATGCCATGATTTCATTTCTATTTGTTCTTTGTTGTTCACTGTTTGCAGTTTGCAAGTAAGAATGTTTGATTATTTCTACTAACATGTTCGTCATATGTTTCGGGTTCCTTTTGTGCTTTGGTTGCAATTTAGTAATCAATGGAGATACATATGTTGTTTACTAGTTCAGTGGTTGTTGCTTGTTCTCTGGTTCGTTGGTTCGTCGGTTGTTGTTTTTTGTTGTTTGGTTCAAGTTTGCAAGTTTGAGGTCCTGGGCTACAGTTGGGCATGTTCGTGCTTCCTCGTTGGTTTGTTGCTTGTTGTTTTCTTTTGTTTGCTTCGACTTTGCAGGGTTGGGGTCCTGTGCCAACTGTTGGCGCTGTTTTTTTTTGCACTTTGCAGTGTTCAAGTCCTGCACCTGCGGTTCTATCGTTTGTCGTGTCTGGTGAAGTCGAGATCTAACGCATGTCCCGTGCTTGCCTATCCTGCTCTTAAATTTTGCTCCAATTTTTTTTCCTAGCTCTGGACCATACCTACATGCCTTTGAAAAATGTTCTCGTAGAAAAAAAGGATACTGAGATGGTGCTAGCAAGAGTGGTGTTCTGTGGATTGCAAATTGCAATATTCGGTTTCTATGTTGCTTGGCATGCAACATTGCTATCATAATGAATATGTTCTCAAATGCATCACACCATTTATATTTGGACGAAACGATTATCATTCTAGGATACTTCACTGTTGACATGATACAAAATAGTGGCATAACAAATAATTGGACAACTACATGTGCAATTACAATGTCCGTTGTCTTTTTGTTAAGATAAAACATGTGCAAAATACACTTATTAACCATATATGGTGAAATGTGCCCATATCACAATACAACCTCTTTATCCTATACACAGACTAGTCTGACCACGATACAATTTGTCTTGTACTTGAAATATGAGATGTACATCAAAGATACTGCAAAATTATATTTCCATGTCTCAAAGCATATCTGGATACTTTGTTGCACAAAACCAAAATCATTTAGCTATGGCCATGCAGTTTCTTAATATTTTCTGGCTTGTAATATATTTTGGGCAGGAAAAACTCTATATAATTACAACCATGGCTGAAGAAAAGAAAAGGTTCATGTTTCTAACTATCTTTTATTCTATTCCTTTATTATCATTTACTGTATGTACATATTACTTGTTCTCCCTTGCATACCAACTTGCATTCATGTTCATTGTATTTTGTGCGTTCCCACGTTGAAACAAATAGAATAGTTGGAGAAAACGAAGGAGTCTTTACTGCAAGTGTAGAAGAGGAGATACAAAGGTACATGCTTGTTCTGTTATTTCATATTCCATTGTTTTGTATTTCATTTATTGTCTGTATATGTGTTCACCTAATTTATTGTATGTAGATATTGCGTATCTTCCTACATAATAACTTATCTTGATGTCCTTTGTATTTTATGTGCCACTACATTGAAATAAATCGAACTCTGTTTATTTTTTTACATGTCTTCCTGCATACCAACTTCCTTCATGTCCATTGTATTTTTTTGCATTGCTACATTTAAACAAACATAATAGCTGGAGAAGACGATGGACTCTTTGCCGCAAATGTAGAATAGGAGATACAAAGGTGCATGCTTCTACTCTTATTTCATATTCCAGTGTTTAGTATTTTATTTATTGTCTATATATTTGTTCTACTTGTTCTACTGCTTTGCACCTAATTTATTGTCTGTAGATATTGCATATCTTTCTACATAGTAACTTATCCTCATGTGAATTGTATTCTCTTTGCTGCTATATTGAAATAAATAGAACTGTATTTCTTTCTTTTACATGTCTTTCTGCATACTGACTTACCTCCATGTCCATTGTATGTTCGACGTTGCTACATTGAAAGAAACAGATTAGTTGGACATGAAGATGAATTCTTATATGCCACAACAGAGGGAGCTGAAGTACAATCTTCGAAAAGGTATACCAATTGTGCTAGTAAATCAAACACACAAAACATGTGGGTGCATATAATATTGGACTAGAAAACGATGATTTGGCAACAATGGGCCTTTGTTGAGACTTCCCGCTTCCAAACATTGCCCTCCCCATTTCTAATTTTCCCACTTTCTATTATCCCTTTTTTTTCCCTCTTCTATACTTAATTGAATTCCCCTTCATTTTTCTTGTCTACTTTTGCTTTTTGGTTGCTTTGCTTAGTTTTCTTTCCAAAAATGTCTAGGTGTGTGGGTTGGAGGACTCACAGGTTCACATTTATACTCATGCTTCTATATCATGACTCTGACCGACGGTTTCCTCATTCCATGCTTAGCCACTTTTTCGATCGCGGGTTCCCGGGCTGGCGGGTTCAAGATTGTGCCTCTAGCTTCAGAGGTTCCGCGATATATAGATTGGATGTCATACCCCCCATCATGTCCTATTCCCTGTTACACATTTTTGCAGTCAAAAAATCCGACACATACCATTTGACCGTCAGGTCCTCATGTTTCCTGTGTATCCCTTGACACCTTATTTCGTATTCCATCTCCTTTGACCCTGTATGTGACATTCAGAACAATTATGGACAATATATAATGCATATGCTTATTTAGTCCTTCTGATGTTCATATACACATGCTTGCATAAAAAAACGTTGGACTAGTGACATGGCCATGAGCAGTCAATCATCACAAACATCAACAGACCGACAAGGCCAAAGGTAAAGATTCATACATTGTGTTCCTCATATGTTTACCAAACAAATATCCTCAACTATTTATTCATATATGCCATGATAAATATGTTGATGTCATCTGCAACACATACTTTGCAGTTCACAAGAAGTATCAACGAGCGCAAGTGAGACGCAAAACATAGTGCAAGTTCCGCAGACTAAGAGGTCTGGTTGCAAAACTCTGGCTCCATACTTCATCCAAGTTGTGTCTACTTGTAAATTTATGCCAGGAAAAAAGAAAACAAAAAAATAATGCACACTACCATTCACATTACTTTTCCTGTTCAAAAAATGTCACCAGGTCTAAACTTATAACACCCAAAATACTATCAATAAAGGGCTTGAACAACCGTCGAACTGGACAAGTGTTCATCAGGGACATAATGGTTGTCTATAGCACCTACTTGGACAAGGAAAACAAAACTAGATCCATGATGCATGCTGACATGACAGCTAACGAAGCCCTAATGACAGTCACACTGACTATTCCCACACAACTTGTCCAGAAACATGCAAAAAATATATTGCCAGGTAATGGGATATCCATTACAAATTTTAATATATTGCCCAAAATAGTATATGACCGTGGTGATTGTGATCGGATTATGTCACTCAACGAAACAAGTATTGTGGAAAAAATTCCCGTGATTTGTTCATAATATCGTTTCATCCCGGACGAAACAATCAACCAACTTGCACAGAGCAACGACACTTACCCAATCGGAACCATTGGTGCAGATGTCACACTCGCGAGAAAACTTGGCTCGCAACACATTCTCCATATAAAAGATGGAGAGTCAGACAACGACAAGGAAATTGTATCGTTCTACATATCTAGTTTTGTCATTTACTTTGACATGTCCATGTATCTCGGTTATGTTACACAACTATTGCACTATTCCATGTTGCAGCTGCAATTGTTTGACACCTATGCAAATTTGTTTTCCTCAATGGAACAACAATTGCATAAAGGGAAATCTCCACTTATGCTCTTCAAAAATATAACAAAGAAAAAATATGTTAAAGAAATGATCTTTCGCACAGAGCAACATTTGTAACAGAATTGTGAACAGACATAGTACAAGATCTCAAGAAACTAACTAGGTCTACAACTGTTGTGCATATACATCTACAATTTCATCCTCACTTTCTCGTACAAATTGCCTTCACCAATTTTCTGCAGTTTTTATTTTTTTGTTGTGTAGTTGTATATTATATTGGTCAATATATTAACTGTTATGCTCACGTGCCCAGGTTGAGGGTGTTTTGGTTGCAACGAATGTGTACTTGACCCCCTTCGAGCCTGTATGTGCCAAATGCAACTCTCCTGCTTCTGCCTCTGCTTTCATAAATGATGATACAATTGATTGTCCGCGATGCAATAAAAAATGCCCTTACATATATAAACATTGCCTCAATGCTACCATCTGAACCGTGGGTAACACAATCGTACATTGTACAATTAGACAACCTTTGTTACAAGATGTGCTTCTTGGGTTAGCAGAATTTACATATGAAGTATACCTACAGAAAAAGGCAAACAATGTCTACATGCTGCGCGACTTTTGGATACATAGCAAATTTACCTTAAATGAGGACAATGCAATACTGCATATCGATTGGAAAAAAAAAAAAAAAAATATCATATCAAGCTTTGGCAGGAAACGAAAAAATCTCATCTGAGTCTGTAATTTTTCTTCAATACCCAAATGAATATTCGTCGGACTCGAGTTCTTCGGAATTTACATCTATGGCTATAAAATTTTCTTTCCAGAGATTTTGACTCTTTTTGTGCACTTGAAAAAACAAGGAGAATCTAACTACAAATCAAATCGATGTTGTTATTTTGATGTTTTTTTGCATCTCCCAATAAGAATTTTGCATATTTGTTGGGGTGTCCAAAGGAAAAAAAAATGGTGGCTAGTTGTAGATTTGTTGGAGGAGTCTGCACCTTTTTGGGTGCCCAAATTGGAAAAATGTTTTCCAACTATATAGCCATGGCAGGATTTCTGCATTTTTTGGGTACCCAAATAAAAAAGAAGATGATCTTCAACCATATATTTATGGTATGATATCTGCATTTTCTCGATGCCCTAATTGAAAAAAAAGGGCTCAACGTGGATTGAAGCATGAGCTTGAGATCTTTAGAACTCCCTATAGAGATTGGGGAGTTCGAGCATTGGAATTCATACACACAGGTGCATTTATTGTTGATGTACAAGCGCATAAGATTGTTCAGTCCAGAAATGGGAAGCATGAGGACAAACCCCATAGAAAGTATCCAACTGTGAATAACTCAGGCCCATCCTTTGAACCGTCGAAATGGCTTGCTCCTTTGGGCGGAACCATCAGGCATTTCCAATAATATTGGAAATTTGGCATTGTTAAAACTGGTAGTGATAGAACATGGCACTATCAGAAGCAAATGTCCATGGTGATCTTGCTTCATGGTAAAATAGTAATCGACAAGTTTCTTGTTCCCAATTTGGGGGTTTGGTTATAGCTTGGATACAATGGCGAAGCTCCGCTAGTTTTGTGTTGTCTTGTGTTTGGCAGACTTTTGTTCATATCTCATGGCCCCGATTATTTTCTCATGGGAACATATACCAGATGTAAGAGAAAACCAATGCGACGTGTGTTTTTGTTTATATATCAAATTGTTTGATGCATAGGTCGATGCGTACTGCTCTATGGACCCTTCTGAGATCTCACTTGGTGCCTTCTGTGTTCATGCGTTTCCTTGTGCCTCGACTTTGAATACATCTGGTGTTTACTTGGCTCTTGGTTGTATCCTTCGTTCTGAAAAATTAATGATACATTCAGGATCTTGGCGGTTTTTCTACGATCTTAAAGAATATACAGGACCTGCTTTGCCTTTTAATATAAGCTCTCTGACGCAAATGTAGTATGTGGCTCGTTTTAGCACTTTTCCTTGATCGATAAACTTAGAAAAATTCATCTCCAGGAATATTTTGAAATAAAAGGATATATATTATGTGAAGTCCAATGGAACTATCATATCAATCACAATTTAAATTAAAATTTGTCTTAAAATTCAAATTCATTGTTGTTATACTTATAGTGAAGTTGACAATACAATAATTTTACTTAAACATCCCAAAATTGATTTTCTTGTGGCTTTTCTATGCTTCTCTTATGAAAACACATCCTGGAAACTATAAGCATGGCTCACTTTATTTATTCCTTGATTGAAGAGCATGTTCACCTGTTTAATACGCTTCATAGTTGTTGTTAAGACCATCAATGGAGATTTCTTACACCAATTCCCGCTTCCAAAAATTACCATTCCCTTTCTTTTTGCCCTCTGCTTTCCCTTTCTGATTACTTAGTCGTTTTTTGGAAAATGTCTAGGTGCGGGGGTTGGTGGATTCATGTCTTCAGATTTCCACTGATACTTTTATATCACGAGTCCGATCGACCGCTTCCTCGTTTCATATTCAACAAACTTTTTGGATCGTGGGTTCCCAGGTAGGCGGGCTCAACATTGTGTTTCCATTGTTCTGTCACCTCCAAGCAACACCCAGACTTCCCCAATCTACAAATTGACAACCAAATTCCCCTTTCTTTTTCTCATTTACTTTCCCTTTTTGGTTACTTAGTCATTTTTTCGAATGTGTCGTTTTTCTGAATGTCTCATGCTTTTATATACATCACCCAAAGTTCCGCAATATACAAATTGATTGTCGAAGTTCGTCATTGTCCCATGTTCCGTGTTACACATTTTGCAATCAAAAGTTGGGATACATACAATTTGACCATCGGGCCCTCACGTCTCTTGAGTAGAACTTGTGGCGCTGTTTTCAAGCCCATCAATATTCCCTGTTCCGAGTATGTCTCATGCTTTCATACCACGAGTCTGACCAACCACTTACCCATTACATACTTGGCCATTATTTCTATCATCGGTTCCTGGCCAGGCTTGCTCAACATCGCGCTTCCATTGTTCCGCTACCTATAAACAACACCCAAAATTCCGCGATATACAATTGACCGTCAAAATCCATCATTGTGCCCTGTTCCGTGTTACACATTTTGCAGTCAAAAGTTTGGAGACATACAATTTGACCATCGGCCCCTCACGTCTCCTGAGTATAACTTGTGAGCCTATTTTGAAGCCTAACAGACCGCTTTCCATACTTGGCCATTTCTTGGAATCTCTTTCACGGGTTGGCGGGTCGACGAAATGTGCAATGCTTAATTTCTCTTCGCCATCCCCGCCAACTTCACACTTCTTTCTAGATATGCAATTATTGAGGTTTAATGCTAATAGCTCATCGTGCAGGGACCGTTAAGATTGGCATTAATGTCCAAAAGGCTGGAGCAGATTTGTCATTAATACGAATTAAACCAAAATTTGCAGAGGGTTGTGTTATCCTTTCCAAGTGTTCATTTAAAGCATCTTGCAATCTCTTTCACGTGTCGTCCGGTTGGCGCCTTCACGAAATATCTAATCCTTGATCGCTCTTCACCGTCACCGCCACCTTCGCACTTTTTTCTAAATATGCAATTAGTAAGCTTTAATGGTAACAACTCATTACGCACGAACCATGGAGATTGTCATTGATCAACGAAAGGCTCAAGGAGATCTTCCATTGATACGCATTAAACCAATATTTGCAGAGGGTTATATTATCCCTTCCAAATGTTCATTTCAACCATCATCTGGAGCAAACGGAAATTCTCGTTAACTTATGGCAATGGTTCGACAACAATTCTTTCCAGATATAGTAAACACCTTCGGGCATGATGACCAGAAGTTCCAGCACTCCAGGGCATATTCTTACTACTCATCTACCTTCGCCCAGGATAAAAAAGGGAGATGGTCCCTTGGTGCACCGAGAGATATATTTCAAACCAAAGAATTCCAAAGCAACCCTGCCTGCTCAGACAATCCCCTGCCTGCGTTGATGGCTGACGCAGAGGTTGATGAGGTCGATTTTGAGACGGAAGAAGATGATTTGATGGAGGATGATACGACAATGGATGATGAAAATGCAGACAATGTTCCCACTCCTGCGCCCAAATTGAAATCAACCATAATGGGGGGCACTTCCTGGCTCGACGATGGCGGCCCTGATAAGACCAAAAGAAGGGGTTTCAGAAAAGAAACTGACGTTGAACGCAATAGTCACTTTGCAACTCGAGAGTAGGAAATCCAGAGGTCCAAATTAGTCCGTTCTGGGCGGAAGCCTTTCACTGTAAGGAAATGGTCTCTTAATGCTCCCAGAGATATATTTCAAGCCAAATAATTATTCAATTGTGGGGCCACTCTCCTGTTCTTTGGATATACAATTAACATCTTAGGGGATGAGGACCAAAACTCCCACTGGTGCAAGGCATATTCCTACTGCTCATCTCCTTCCGCCAAGAATGGACTAATTTGGGCCTCTGGAATTACTTGTGCAACATGTGTCCCCGAAGACTTTGCCTGTAAGGAGGGGGTCTCTTGGTCCCCTCCTACCCAGAACGAATTAATTTGACCTCTCGAATTGCTCGTGCAGGCTGCGTCCCTGAAGTCTTCGACTGTGAGGAGGTGGTCTCTTGGTGTGTCCTAACTTTCAGTTTCAGGCTCTTTCGATTGCTCTACAACGTTTTTCGTCTTCTTCCTCACGGGAAGCTTGTGAGAACTATCAATTTTACCGCGAGGATGGGTTCTTATGTCCTCCTGTGTTTGAAAAAATCCGGGTTGCTTTCTTGCTGGGGTGCTCCATTGGAGCGATGCTGCGAGATGTCGTGCTCTTCGCAGTGGCGGCCGCGGATTGGAAACTCTTCTTGCCGGGGCCTTTTCCCTATTATTTGTACAATTCAGTGGTGCCTTGCAATATCTCCAGGTCACGAACGTCAGGAGCAGGAGTGTTGTTCACCTGCTTCAAGCCAAGCTGGAATTGTTCCACTGCGGAACCACTCTCCTGTTTCTTTGTCACCTCAGGTCTTCCGCAAGATATTGAGATTGCGACAACAAACATTGACCTTCCGAGGAGAAGACTGCAAGGACTTCCTAAAAAAAAACATGGTAATGAGTTTTGTATGCATGTTGAAGAGCATCTCGATGGCTCCTGCATGTTGTCCCACTAGAGGAACAATACAAAATTGTATGCATGTTTTTTTGTTTTTTTTTGTAGATCCTGTACTTGTGTTTATGACAAATATGTTCAATGTTTTGGTGCAAAGAACTCAGTCCAATTACTATGGATAGATATACACTGCTCAATATCTATATATATATATATATATATTATGGATTTACTATTAAAAAATTTGCCTTGGAATCTTGGTTGTTGTTTCTTTACTGAATTTAATACCTCTTCTCATTAGCATGGTTTGATAGTCTCGTAGTTCTTGAATATTGTATTGGCTCAAGTAATTTGATCTAATATGGAGCATTTAACAATTATATAGCAATGCATTGTGTTGATCCCATCAGGATTCTATGGAAACAAAAATGAATTTCATACAATTTCAAACCAACATTCAATTATATTCGTAATGCAAATAAAACATAACAAGACTAAATCACGATGCGACAGTCGGGGCCCCGCCCTAGAAATTTCGTTTTCATCTCAACCTTGCTAAGAAAACGATTTCTTATTTCCCTTTTGCTTCCTTGATTCCTTTAGTCCAAAAGGGAACATTTTATTAGTTGTCCATCCCTTGGCCTCTATTTGAGCACTTTTTACTTTATTAATGAAATTACCAAATTTCTTATTCGCGAATAA
This sequence comes from Picea engelmannii, assembly GCA_009831015.1. Lineage (NCBI taxonomy): Eukaryota > Viridiplantae > Streptophyta > Pinopsida > Pinales > Pinaceae > Picea > Picea engelmannii. The sequence goes on along the minus strand of ML817797.1, from coordinate 35,086 downwards.
AAAAATAACTGATCTATGGTGGTTGTAGTCAAATAGGACTATGAAATCAACTATAATATTAAAATTCAAGATCGTCATTGTTGTTTCTAGACATGCAATTATTAAGCTTTAATGCTAACAACCCATCATGCAAGAAGTTTAATACTTAAGTTAATATGTCAAAGTCATGGAAGAATGTATCAAGAACACAATTACTCCTACAAGTTGCAATAAAAACTAATCTTCAACAAAGCATTTGCTCACACCCTTTTTAATGGTACAAACACAATAGAAAACGAGTAAGTGGATAAAATATTGGACTAGAAAATGATGGTTTTGTAACAATGGGGCTTGTTTGAGACCAGTTCCGGCTTATGAAAATTGCCCTTTGCTTTTCTATTTTCCCACTCTTTTTTCCCCTTTTATTCCCTCTTCTATACTTAACCAAATTACCCTTTCTTTCCCCCCCCTGTAGTTTCTCTTTCTGGTTACTTAGTCACTTTTTTTTTTTTTTTTTTAAATGTTTTGTTGCACAGGTTGGCGGATTCACGAGTTCACATATTTATTCATGCTTTTATATCGTGATTTCGACTGAGCACTTCCCCTTTCCATACCTAGACACTTTTTCAATTACGAGTTCCCACCCAGACGGTTTCTAAATTGCACTTCCATTGTTCCGTGACCTGCAAACAACACTCCGATTTCTATGATATACAAATTTACTTCCGGACTCCCACATCATCCCCTCTTCCATGTTACACATTTTGCACTCAAATGTTCTGATACATACAATTTGATTGCCGGGTCCTCACGTCTCCTTGGGAACCCTTGTCAACCTATTTTGAAACCCATCCAACCACTTTCCACACTTGGTCATTTCTTGGAATCTCTTTCACGGATCGTCGGGTTGGCGGGTTCAAGAAATTTCCAATTCCTAGTTGTTGTTTTTTGTGTCCGCCACCTTCAGACTTCTTTCCAAGTATATGCAATAAGTATACAACTTCTCCATAAACATATAGAAAAGATCTTGACAAGAAATGGAATATCTATTACAGATTTGAATATATTAGCCCTTATTTTCCCTCTTCTATACTTAACCAAATTCTCATTTCTTTTTCCCCTCTACTTTCTCTTTCTGGTTACTTAGTCGTTTTTTCCGAAAATATCTAACTGCGTGGGTTGGCGGACTCATGGGTTCACATTTGCACTCATGCTTTTATATCGCGACTTCGACTGACCGCTTCCCATTCCATACCTAGCCACTTTTCAGATCGCAGATTCCCGTGCAGGGGGGCTCTAGATTGCACTTCCATTGTTCCATGACCTGCAAACAACACCCAGACTTCCGTGATATACAAATTTACTACCAGATTCCCACATCATACCCTCTTCTGTGATACACAATTTGCACTCAAAAGTTCTGAGACCTGCAATTTGACCTTTGGGTCCTCACTTATCCTAAGGAACTATTGTCACCCCATTTTGAAGTTCGTGTGTCCGCTTTCCATACTTGGTTATTTCTTCGAATCTCTTTCGCAGATCGTCGGGTTAGCGGGTTCACGAAATCTCCAATTCTTGATCGTTGTTTCTTGTGCCCGCCACCTTCGCACTTCTTTCCAAGTATGCAATAACTGAGGTTCAATGCTAACAACTCACCATGCCTCCAGAAGATAGTCATACTAACTATCCCTACACAACTTATCCAGAAACATGCAGAAAATATCCTGTCAGGTAATGGGATATCTATTACAGATTTGAATATATTAACCTTCTTTTATCTCTTCTATACTTAACCAAATTTCCGTTTCTCTTTCCCCACTACTTTCTCTTTCTCGTTACTTAGTCGTTTTTCCGAAAATGTCTAGCTGCGTGAGTTGGCGGACTCACAAGTTCACATTTGCACTTGTGCTTTTATATCGCGACTCTGACCGACCGCTTCTGCATTCCATACCTAACCACTTCTCCGATCGCGGATTCTCGGGCAGGCGGACTCTAGATTGCAGTTCCATTGTTCTGTTACCTGCAAACAACACCCTGACTTCCACGATATACAAATTTACTACCAGACTCTCACATCATACCCTCTTTCGTGTTACACAGTTTGCACTCAAAAGTTTTGAGACCTACAATTTGAACGTCGGGTCCTCGTGTCTCTTGTGGAACTATTGTCACCCCATTTTGAAGCTCATCCGTCCGCTTTCCATACTTGGTCATTTCTTCAAATCTCTTTCACGGATCGTCGGGTTAGCAGGTTCATGAAATATCCAATTCCTAATCGTTGTTTTATGTGCCTGCCACCTTCGCACTTCTTTCCAAGTATGCAATAACTAAGGTTTAATGATAATAACTCACCATGCCTCGAGGAGACCGTCATAATAACTGTCCCTACACAACTTGTCCAGAAACATGCAGAAAATATCTTGCCAGGTAATGGGATATCTATACAAATATCAATATATTAGCGAAAACGAATTCCACCGACCATTTCTCGATTCCATACTTACTGAATTTTTCGCTTGTGGGTTCCTGGACAGGCGGGTTCAAGATTTCCCTTGCATTGTTCCGCGACCTGTAAACAACACTCGAAATTTCGCGATATACATGCAGAAAAGATCTTGTCGGGTAATGGGATATCTATTACAAATTTCAATATATTAGCGAAAACAAGTCCAACCGACCATTTCCCAATTCCATACTTAGCCACTTTTTCGATTGCGGGTTCCTGGACAGGCGGGCTCAAGATTTCCCTTCCATTGTTCCGCGATCTGCAAACAACACTCGTAATTCCGCAAATATACATATCGACCGCTGGACTGCCCCATCATGCCCTCTTCCCTTTTACGCCTTTTTCAGTCAAAATTTCCAAGACATACAATTTGACCATTGGGCCCTCACCTCTCCTGAGAATCCCGTGTAACCCTATTTTGAAACCCGTCCGACCGCTTTTCATACTTGGCCATTCCTTACTTGCTCTTCCCGTCACCTTCGCACTTGTTTATAATAAAAAATTGTTTATAAAAACATTATATATATATATATATAAGAGACTTATTATACTGTCGAAGGCACGGAGGTAGTATATAGCAATGAGTTAGCATTGACTTTCATATTAGTTTTATGTTGACTTAAAAAATGTGTATAAATTTTAATGTTGAACCTAACAAATAAAAAAATTATTTTTCAATATAACAAAATTAGTATTTTTATGACCTCTCATTGGTCAATAAATTGATAGTGTTATTGCAACCTTCACTTCATTCGAGGTTTGAAATTAATTTTGACATGACTATATATGAGTGTCACTTTCTTATAAGGTACAACTCTATTGATAAAATAATTTTATAACAAATATAAAATAAAAACCATACATATGTTCATATTGAATTAGCCCCCTTTCACAACTCCGAAAACACATTGAATGGAGACACTTTACCCATCAATTCTATATAAACCAAGTTTCCATTGACCTATGAAGTAAGACTCTTTTTATTATTTTATTTTCTTATTTTTTCAAATGTGTAGTTATGAAACCATTTTTAATTCTTTTGGTTAGTTACCATTGACCTATGAAATAAGACTTTTTTTTTTTTTTTCTTAATTTTTTCAAATGTGTAGTTATGAAACCATTTTTAATTCTTTTGATAAGTTAATTGATAGCTACGGGGTTAGAAACCCAATGGATCTAGTGGCAGGCTTGTTCGAGCAACTTGTTGGCATTGGTGGGGCAGACTTTCATTCGTTTTTTTGGCAGACGTGATTTGGCATACGATTAAATTTGTTAGGACAATCTCTACGAATGCAAAACCTCCACTATATACTAAAAACTGCTATTCAAAAAACCAGCTGCTTATGGAGACATATGATAGAAACGTTGGGCTCCAAAATAAATTTAGGTTTTTTTTAAATGACATATTTTAATTATAGGAACGAGCTAAAGCACTCACACACCCTTTGAGGGGAATGGGAAACCTCAAAGGCAAAGGAAACTCGGTAAGTTTACATAGATTTGAGTAAAATTTCTTTTATTATCTTCGGAGGCAGTATATCGCAACCTGCTGCACTTGTTTATAATAAAAAATATTGCTTATATATATAAGGTCTTATTTCTAAGTATGCAATTACTAAGATTTAATGCTAAACCAAGATTTGAGAAGATCTCCCATTAATACACATTAAACCAAGATTTTGGGAGGGTTATATTATCCCTTCCGAGTGTTAATTTCAAACATCATGGAATGTCCTTCGCGCGTTGTCGGGTTGGCCCGTTCATGAAATCTTGAATCCTTAATTCTGAAAACGAGTCTGACCGACTGTTTCCCTATTCCATACTTAGCCACTTTCTCAGAATTCCGTAAATATACAAACCAGCTGTTGAACTGCCCCATCATGCCCTCTTTCGTTTTACGCGTTTTGCAGTAAAAAATTCTAAGACATACAATTTGACCGTCAAACACTCACCTCTCTTGAATATCCCCTGTAACCCTATTTTGAAGCCCGTCCAACCTCTTTCCATACTTGGTCATTCCTTACTTGCTCTTCCCCGTCTCCGTCACCTTCACACTTGTAAATGTTTATAAAAACATATATAAGCTATATATATATATATATATATGGTCTTATTTCTAAATATGCAATTAGTAAGCTTTAATGCTAACAACTTATCATGCAGGAACTGTATAAATTGTCATTGATGAGCGAAAGGCTCGAGGAGATCTCCCATTAAATGACATATTTTAATTATAGGAACGAGCTAAAGCACTCACACACCCTTTGAGGGGAATGGGAAACCTCAAAGGCAAAGGAAACTCGATAAGTTTACATAGATTTGAGTAAAATTTCTTTTATTATCTTCGGAGGCAGTATATCGCAACCTGCTGCACTTGTTTATAATAAAAAAGATTGCTTATATATATATATATAAGGTCTTATTTCTAAGTATGCAATTACTAAGATTTAATGCTAAACCAAGATTTGAGAAGATCTCCCAACCCAATGGATCTAGTGGCAGGCTTGTTCGAGCAACTTGTTGGCATTGGTGGGGCAGACTCCCATTCGTTTTTTTGGCAGACGTGATTTGGCATACAATTAAATTTGTTAGGACAATCTCTACGAATGCAAAACCTCCACTATATACTAAAAACTGTTATTTAAAAAACCAGCTGCTTATGGAGACATATGATAGAAACGTTGGGCTCCAAAATAAATTTAGTTTTTTTTTAAATGACATATTTTAATTATAGGAACGAGCTAAAGCACTCACACACCCTTTGAGGGGAATGGGAAACCTCAAAGGCAAAGGAAACTCGGTAAGTTTACATAGATTTGAGTAAAATTTCTTTTATTATCTTCGGAGGCAGTATATCGCAACCTGTTGCACTTGTTTATAATAAAAAAGATTGCTTATATATATAAGGTCTTATTTCTAAGTATGCAATTACTAAGATTTAATGCTAAACCAAGATTTGAGAAGATCTCCCATTAATACACATTAAACCAAGATTTTGGGAGGGTTATATTATCCCTTCCGAGTGTTAATTTCAAACATCATGGAATGTCCTTCGCGCGTTGTCGGGTTGGCCCGTTCATGAAATCTTGAATCCTTAATTCCGAAAACGAGTCTGACCGACTGTTTCCCTATTCCATACTTAGCCACTTTCTCAGAATTCCGTAAATATACAAACCAGCCATTGAACTGCCCCATCATGCCCTCTTTCGTTTTACGCGTTTTGCAGTAAAAAATTCGGAGACATACAATTTGACCGTCAAACACTCACCTCTCTTGAATATCCCCTGTAACCCTATTTTGAAGCCCGTCCAACCTCTTTCCATACTTGGTCATTCCTTACTTGCTCTTCCCCGTCTCCGTCACCTTCACACTTGTTTATAATAAAAAATGTTTATAAAAACACACACACACACACATATATATATGGTCTTATTTCTAAATATGCAATTAGTAAGATTTAATGCTAACAACTTATCATGCAGGAACTGTATAAATTGTCATTGATGAGCGAAAGGCTCGAGGAGATCTCCCATTAATACGCATTAAACCAAGATTTGTGGAGGGTTATATTATCCCTTCCGAGTGTTAATTTCAAACATCATGGAATGTTGTTCGCACGTCGTCGGATTGGCGCATTCACGAAACCTCCAATCCTTAATTGCTCTTCGTCGTACCTGCCACCTTCGCACTTCTAAGTATGCAATAAGTAAGCTTTATTGCTAACAACTCATCATGCAACACCCATATAAATTGTCATTAATGAGCGAAAGGCTCGAGGAGATTTCTCATTCACACGCATTGAACCAACATTTGCAGAGGGTTATATTATCCCCTCCAACTGCTCATTTCAAGCATCGTCTGGAGAAAACAAACGTTCTCATAAACTTATGGCACCAGCTTGACAACAGTTATGTGGAGATACAATGAACATCTTCGGGCGCGAGGACCAGAACTTCCAGTGGTCCAAGACATATTCTTACTACTCATCCCCTTCCGCCCATAATGAAATAATTTGGACCTCTGGGATTGCTCGTGCAGGCTGTGTCCCTGAAGTTTTTGACTATAAGGAGCTGGTCTCTTGGTGCACTGATAAATATATTTCAGGCCAAAGAATTATTCCATTGCAGGACCACTCTCATGTTTCTTTGTCACCTCAGGTCTTCCGCCAGATGTTAAGATTGTCGGAGCCAACATTGTCGTTCAGAGGAGAAGACTCCAAGCAGTGCCTAAGAAAGCATAATAACGTGTTGGACCTCTTGCCCTAGTTCCTGGAAGACCCGATGGCAGTTCCTGAAGATATCACAAACTTGCAGGTTAGTTCATTTAGAAATCCGTTCCGAGAAATTGCTTGGTTGTTTACAAGAATAACGAGACAAGAATCCACAACAACTATTTCCCACATGATTCTTTGTATTTTGTATTTCACAGTCAAGGAACAAGCCATTTTTTATTGGGGGGAAGTTATTTTCCCATGAAATCTGTTCCCAATTGTCAAGCTTAAAAAATGAGAAGAAATTTTATATGTCATTCTACTTAGTTTTCGTGATAGCGCATTGCTGTTAGTTTCCAAAACTGTCTTTGTCCAAGAAGGTAAACTGAGAATTCGACCCAGTAACCTTCTGGTACCAGGCCTTGTGGAAGCACAAGGCCTCCCATTGTTTTTATGAGGTTTTTAATGACTTTGTCTCTGTTTTCAAAGTTTTATTATTAGGAGAAGATGCTCCCCGCATATTTGACCAGGCAACCAAGTTTTTGGACAGGAAGGGGGCACTTGAACAAATGGAGAATTGCAGTGTGATAAGGATTTTTGGCTCCAAGGAAAAACCTTCTCTCCTTCCATGTCACATCATTGACATAATGTTTGTTACAACTACTAATACAACTACTAGTTGTATATATTCCATGAGAAGAGAAAAAAACAGTTCATTCCTCTGCCTTGGAAAGTCGGGGACTTCGTGTTGAGGAACGTCAACAAAATTGACGAATTCACAGCCCATTTCAACAACTTGAACCTAAGATATGCTGAAAGGCTAAGAGGGTTCGACCCTAATGGATTTTTTTTAGAACATTTACGTGCAGTTGGCCTCGACAATTCTTTTTTCTAGAGACACCTGAGTGAAAAAAAAAGACACTGACGAAAACACTCCTGCTTCTGATGTCGGCGACCTAGACAAATTGCAAAGCACCATTGAATTGTACAATCAACAAGGAAAAGGCATCGGTGAGAAAAGTGTTCAATCGCCGGATAACACTCCCAAAAGGACGACATCCCGGAGCATCGCTCCAACGACCCACAACAATAAGAAAGCAACCCATAATTCTTCAAACGGAGGAGGAGATAACAACCCTCCTCACCCTAAAATTGATAGTTCTTACAAGCTTCCCATGGAGAAGAAGAGAAAAAAAAATTGTAGTGCAGGCAGAAGAGCCCAAAATTGAGAGTGAGAACATGGAACTTGAGACTGATCTGGATAGCATATTCCGCAACCTTGATCAGCCCGGAGACGCGATCAAGCATAGTCGCCCAATGGACATAGCTAATACCAATTTTTTTTACGAAGATGAATCCTTCGTATTCCAGAGCGTTGTTTTTGGCAGCGAGTCTAAAAATTTAATTATTGAAAAGAGAGATGTAAAAATAAGAAAGTGAAATCTCATTTAGAGGTTAACCTTGCGAACATGCGACCGTCCCAAATCTCTCGACTTCACAGAGCAACCGAAGATGCTCTTGATGATTCCATTGGAGGCATTGGGGTTGAGAATGCTAGACTGAAGGACCGAGTCAAGGAATTAGAGGAAGCTTTGATTCCTATGCCATTGCTTGCCAGTCCTTTAGCAATAACCATGCCTGCCACCCCTGCAACCAAGTTAAAAGGATCCTCCAACCTCCTCACATCGTGTAGAGGATATGTGGAGAATAATATCAAGAAAATAATGAAATTGATTACCGAGGCCTGGGAAACATCACAAAGTATGGATTCCCTTGGAACGAGTGCACATAATTTGCTCGAACATTTGTAGGCGGATTTAAAAAATGAATAACGTTTTTATTTAAACACGGTCCTCCCTTTTGACACCCATGTCAACAACATGACAAAAACGAGAAGAAGACAAGAAGATCTCCCCTCCAAAAACAAGATCACTCAATTAAATGCATGCTGAAAAGAGAAAGTGAAGAACCTGCATCTCATTGTCCAATCATGTGAACAAGCCTTATCAAAGAAAGACAAATTATTCACAAAGTTGACCGAAATAGACTTAGCTGGAAGGACCAACGAGGTCCAAGACCCCAAGTTAATCGTCAACTCCTTGCCCTTAACTAAACAAGCCTTCGATAAACAAGTTGATATTTTTAAGGCGTTGTCTTTAGAAAAGTTTTACAACATCCTTGAATATGGTGAAGATGACGTGGACAACTGGCTAGTCGACTATTTGGTACAGAATGAAGAAATTGATCAAGCTCTGCGTAATCTTTCTATCGATCTAAGGGAATTAGAAAATTAACTTTTCAACATAAAAATCCAGAATGAGATCAACGTGGCCCCCTTGAGAAGCTACATTGAAGAATAGCTCGAAAGGGCAATGAAGCAGGTTTCCGACGAAAGACAACATGCAGTTGGCACGATTCCAGTAGTCGTCGACGACAGCAATAAAAAGGCATCAACAAGCAAATAACAAAAGAGGTGATAATGTGTTAGCCTATGGCTTACCTTTACCAATCACTAAGTCTAAATTGTCACCTATATTTGTATTATTCATTTAGGATATTAGTAATATATCCTCAAGTGATGACTAATGAGTTAGTTAAGATTGCCTAGCCTAGTCATAATGCATGATTTTAGGATCTAGAGCAAATCTCTCTATGAGGTGGCATCACCCATTGTACTATAAATATGTAACATTGGAGTGAATAAGAATGTGTTGGCTATTATGCCTTTTCCGCCATGTTGCTGTTCTTGTCTCTAATTTATTGTGTTTAATTTCTTCAATTGGTATTAGAGCTGGCTCAGCCCTGACTCTCTCACGAGAGGGGTTGTGATCATGCTTAGTCTGCAATGTTAAATCTGTGCATATAAATTAGATTAGGAGTGTTGAATTATTTTTTTGCTGAGTGATTGCTGCCTGTGAGAAGCTGCAGCTGCAGATTCGAATATAAGAGCCGCAGAATTATTTCCAATTAAGATCGCTGAGATTGCTGTGTTGATCGCTGGAGAAACATCGACTGAGCTGATTGCATTGCTGTGTTGATAGCTGGAGGGCATTGTTGCGTTGAAATCGCTGGTTCAATCACTGTGTATCGTGTCTGTTTAAACGCCGACGTGAGATTGCTGGAGTTTGTGAAATCATTGGTTCCTCTCTCTGCCACGATTTCGCCAGATTTGAAATCTGAAGGAACCGCTGTGTGTGGAGAACATCTGTTGTGCAGGCGTGTGGAGATTTGTGCTTATTTTCTTCAAACGGAGGTAGAGCGTGAAGGAGTCATCACTGCGCGTGACCAGATCGCTGATGCTCACATCTGAAATTGGAGGCCACAATCTGAGAATTAGAGTGCACGATCTATTGGAGGTTGCCAAACCCTTGCACCGCGGTCAAGAAATAGAGCAGCTGTGGACGATTTGCTGCCATCAATCCCGCTGCTGTTGGGAGATCGCTGCATCGGACAGAGCCGACTGTTTATATCAGAGAGGAGCTCTTGCATGTAAGAATCAATTGATCGCCGTTGATTTGCATAAACCGCCAAGCTTTGAGAGGTCAGCTGCGTTTGTGGAGAAATCCTTGGCTGTGATCCCTGGTAATGCCATTGATCGTTACCATTTGCTGAAGGAGGACATTGCCAGGGTGCTTTCATTTCTGAATTCTGTAGATGTATATTGTCTACTGTAAATTCGTATTGTTCTAGAGTCTGGAAAGAAAATTTGAGATCTGCTATTGGATTAAGGATTGCCAACCCGTTAAAACGACGTGAGGATCATCTTCCTGAGAGGTGATTTGTTTGCTATGTGATATGAGCGTCCACTGGCTGGATGCATCCAACGATCAATAATTCTCCAGCAAAAACGGATCTAAAAATAAAATCGCTCAGTGAATCGCCCAGAAATTCCAAACTTTCTTGACAGATCCGAGGAAGCCACCGAGCAAGTTGTTCGACTGATCCGTGTATTTAATGTGGCAACGGGTGGACGCTTCTGCTAACTGCGTGCGTAAGCTTCAAAGGCGGGAGATCGACACAAGCAACAACAGGGCTTTCAACATCACTAATTCCCAGGAGAAGTTTCGGAATTTTCAGTTGCAGGAGGAATTCGACACTTATGATCCGTGTATTTAATGTCCAATGCACCGGAGAAACTCCATTGTTCCAAAGATCGATTCTTTCAAAGAATATGGGAAATTTGGCGTAGATCTGGCATCTCGATTTTAATTATTGGTGAGAATCTGGCATCCAATCCTCAACTTCTATGGATGAAGGAATGGTGAGAGAATTATACAGATTCATGTTTTAGTAAAAAGTATTTGCATAAGTTTTGAATAATTCACATGATGACATATATGCACAAGTTTTAAATTTTCATTTTTCACTTTTTGAATGGCACATAAAAGAAAATCTTATGGTGAGGTTTCCAAGGATTTAATATCATAAAAAGGATTTATGAAATTATGGGTTTGAAGGCTGTGAAATTTTTGAAGAAAGTATGGGATTTGAAGGTGGAAGAAAGTACAATTGAAGGTTCAACACTTTGTAACTATTGAGTATTCAAGTTTGTAAAGGAGGAAAGAGGAATCTTAAAAGCTTCATGTATCATATTTTAATAAAAATATTATTTTTTGTGGTGTTGAAGTGTCTTAGATTCGCCTGAAATTGAATAAGGGGATCTTAGGTACACATTGTGTAGTGTGCGTTGATGATATTTTCATGGTTGTCTTATGAGTTGGTTTATGTCTAGTTTTCACGTTATCCCACATACATGGAGTGCAAATAAGGTTAATGAAATCAACACACAATTAATGTCAAGATAGTACATGCACAAGTAAGTGCAAGTAATCAAGAAGCAACAATGTTCAAGTTGTCATCCACATCGTCATTCAACAACAATGCACATTCATAACATTGAAGCAATGGACATTTCAAGCTAATAATCAAGGACTCAAAACATCATCAAAGAAGTCAACTTTGAAGATCACTTCAACTTCAACATCAAA
>ML817797.1:5977-22686 GCA_009831015.1 Picea engelmannii | reverse complement strand
AAGTTAAATGAAAAGCAGAATCAAATTGATGACATGGTTGATGCAACATCTGAAGAAACTCTAAAAGTTGATGCAAGTTGTGACACAGAGGATCTAATAGAGAAGATTGATGCAAGTTGTGACACAGAGGATCTAATAGAGAATATTGATGCAACATGTGCTACAGAGGAGCTTATTCAAATGGTTGATGCAGAATGTGATACAAACGAGTTTATACAAAAGGTTGATGCATTTTGTGATACACAAGACCTTATCCAATTAATTGATATAAAAGAAACAAAAGATATGGAATCTTTCAAAGATGAATTCCAAAAAGAAGAACAGAATAATAGCAGCGACAACAACAAATGTGAAGAAATCAAAGAATACAGTCAAAATCATCTTTCCAAGAAAATTGTTAGACCTTGGGAAGAATTACACTTCAATCGGAATCATCATGGCTTAGGATATGAAAATCAAAACAATTTTCATATTCCCAATTACTCCAAACCAATTTTGTTTGTGAGTGCTGGATTTCTTCAAGAAAAATCAATATTAAATGTCGCAAATCAGAATGATAAGTGTCAACATTGTAATCGAGTTGGTCACATGGAGGATCAATGTTTTGATCTCCATCCTTGTCAGAATTGTGGCAAGTCAAATCATGCATCAGATAAATGTTCCAAGAGGAACAAACCTGCAAGACTGAAGATTCACTATGAGTGGATTGATCATTGACAATGGTCATTAACTGCGAAGCAATTATATAAGTCTTACCGAAGAATACAATCTCGAGTCAAGACGTGTTTTGAAGCAAATAATGAAATATGTATATAACTACAAAGTGGTCCCCTTATGGCGTAGCTTTCGAGCATGGCCCTCACGGGATGAGATAACATGTGGTTAATTCCATATGCCCACTTTGAGTTGTACACAAAAAACAAAATGGAGTAAAAGTGAAACCCTCATGCACCTTAAGGGGGGGGAGTTCAAAAATCCAGAGAAGATGGTTAGTGAAACCACTTGTGGTCTCTCCTTTCAGTTGACAAAGGGGGGAAATTAGTGAACAAATTTGTTGGAATTGCAGATGGTTGTCATACTGAAAGTTTCGACAACAAATATGCCAGATGGGTATCGAATTTATCAGATGGGCAACTGCCGTCTGTATATGGCAGACTTTGGCAGAATGATGGTTCTCTATTGAATCATACATAGGGATGTTGTTTTTTGAGAGCAATGATGTGAACATTTGGTTCACCTAGATGGTTATTGGATCTAGCAGAGGAAAGATGGATTCTTCTGTATTGTAGCTTGGCATTGATTGAGTTGTCAGGCATTTTCAGGGATGTGGCAGACTTGCAACTGATTCACTTCTCTTTGTTCGCTCTCATCATATTGGAGTTCACATCAGTGAACAAATTTGTTGGCATTCTGGCTCACATGATTACATAGTGAGATTTTCCAGATTTCTTAGCATCCAAATTTGGCGGTTTTTCAGGCAGTTCTTCATTGCGACTCAGCTCAGGAGTTTCAGTATGAAGACATGGAATTGATACCAATTTATGCTTTATTGTTGGTATTATTGATCGGACTTGTGATTGAGGGGGGGATTGTTAGCCTATGGCTTACCTTTACCAATCACTAAGTCTAAATTGTCACCTATATTTGTATTATTCATTTAGGATATTAGTAATATATCCTCAAGTGATGACTAATGAGTTAGTTAAGATTCCCTAGCCTAGTCATAATGCATGATTTTAGGATCTAGAGCAAATCTCTCTATGAGGTGGCATCACCCATTGTACTATAAATATGTAACATTGGAGTGAATAAGAATGTGTTGGCTATTATGCCTTTTCCGCCATGTTGCTGTTCTTGTCTCTAATTTATTGTGATTAATTTCTTCATAATGTACCATCACTGTAAGTCTATATTGATCACATCCCGCTTTGTTTATCAATCGAGTTATTCCACCTTTTTAAATAGAAATGTCTAGCCATAGACCGATACCTTCCAATTTCTTCTTTTCAGGTATTACTCTGTACCGTCGCCCGCTTCTTCTTTTCACAGTTCTATTTCTTGTACATATTTCTCTTATGGTCCGCGAGAGCCCCAATCCTAGTCTATATGACAAACACATTTAAATTTCCAGGAATATGTAACAAACAATATTATTTTTTGATATATTTAAGATAAAACTATTTTTATCTCCTTTTATATTTATGTGCTCATAAATTTTATCTTCAACTATGCTGAATGTCAAGAAATTGAGCTTATTTAATTTGAATGTAACTTTATATGTGTCTTCTATGTTTTATCTTTTTCTCATGCATATCTTTTTCTCCTGCTATGCATAAAACTTTTTTTTCCTGGCACATATAGAGACATACAAGCCAGATGGTCTATGGAAATTGTACTTAACTTTAACTAGTTGAAAGTATACATTGAAGAGATAAAACATGCAAGGTAGGAACAAAAAATTTTGAACATAGCAAGTCACACTACTGAAAAGAACAAAAATTTCGAACATAGCAAGATGGATTATATAGTTTCAAAAAATAAATGGGACTCTAGAGGCCACATATCATTTATTGCATGGATATCACCTATGCTTCATGTTGCTTGCCACATCTCGGCTGTAATTTCCATCTGCCTCCGCTACTTTTTCCCATCCCTGTGCATTTATTCCCAATTCAACTCGACAAAGACTACGCTGCCATGCAACACTTGTTTTACTTTAGCACACCCCTTTGACTCCAAAACCCTAGAGTAAGAATAAGATTTTGTAATATACAATGTTTTCCACAATGCGAGAAGATAGAACACCCTTAAAGCCTTTGTGAGCAAAGCCCTAGAGTAAGAAGAAGATTTTGTAATATAAAATGTTTCCCACATTGCGAGAAGATCAAAACACCCTAAAAGCCTTTGTGAGCAAAAGCATAGGGTTCATCGAAACCCTAGTAGTTGCCATTAGATTCCTTTTGTAAACCTTTTACAAAAAGTTTGCCAAATCTCCAATTTATTGCATTTTAAATCTGGGGTTTATTGGAGGCAGACAGAGGAAGACGGGGATGACATAAACCCTAAACAGGGCGGCTGGGGATGAGAACGGAAGAAGGATTAGAGGATCCCGGATCTTCAAACCCAAGATGGAAAAATGCGTTTCTCGTAGTAAAAGGAACCGTATGCGGGAAATCAATGGAGCTTTGGTGGATATTTTAAAGAATAAGCAAATGTCGCTGCATTATTTGCTCATTGGATGACATTTATTATTCGAGGTATTTATTCATTTCCATTTACTCCTTCAGAATCTGCAAAATTTACGATCCATTATGCCCATTGCAGCTCCTCGGAAGTAAAAATGTTAAACGTCATACAGACTTATGTCTAGTTTATACAATGGTTTATAACAATGCAGAAAGTTCATATTGCATCATGAAATCCTTTCGCTTTTGATTTTCGATTCATAAGTTGTATGATTTAGAGTATGGAACCTGGAACTGAAATATATTAAAAAATAAGGCTCTTTTGTTACGGAAGGCATTATGTGTAGCCTGCAGGAAAATGCATCGATGAAGCTAAGATGACAACGTGCTATGAGATTTCAACGTTCGTATTGGCTAAGATGTCAACTCGTTTTAACTGCTTGGCCATGCTTCAGGGATTACTTTTACTTGTCCGTGGTTGCGAGGATTGACTGCAGATTTGCAGGGATGGGTTCGTGGACCACTATTATTTGACCTTCTTGTTGTTCTTTTTTGCTTTTTGGCTTAGTTATAAGAATACGGGGATTTGCCTTTTGTGTAAAGCAGTCTTCATTAGAGAGGCCAGTAGCTCCTGGAAGTATTTTCTTAAAACTGGGGTTTTCGCTATTTGGTTTAGGCTGCTAGTGAAGTTTGGAGTTTCCCTGCTTAAATTGTGGTTGAGAAAAGGAAGAGGGTTACTTTTCTCTATTGTTGCTTCTGTAGGTGCCACAATTGTTGTGGCTTTTTCTTGCAATTTGGTGTCTATCTTTGAACCTGTGGTTTTTTCTCTTTGTCAGCTTCTACAAAGGGCAATTTGTCGAGTAGTGTTGACTAACTTGATTGGTACATTTTTTACAATGAGTAGAGTTGCAAATGATGATTTAAACTGGCATGTTTTGGCATCTTTGTATGGTTTACAGGAGTAGTGGAAGTCATCATATTTCACATGTTTATTATGTTAGCATTGCATTACAATTTATTGACCCCATGACACACTTCATTGTGACAATGAATTGTCCTATGGCAAAGGTGACAATGCATATTGTTCTTATATGCCCACTGTGGAATACGAGTGTTGGGCTTTGGGATCAAAGACATCAATGATCTCCTCATTTTTTGCCTTTTTTGCAATCCAGATTTTAGAAGCAATTTGATGGACAACACATCAAATTGCAAAAGTTAATGTGTTATGGCAGATAAGATGAGGCAAAAGGAAATACACATACGAACTATATTGTGGGGAAACAAAAGCTTTATTGATAGAAGAGTCGATTACATTGGTAGCAATATTAGAGGAGCTGCTACTATTGTCAATCAGTCTATCCAAATCTTTTTCTCCTTAGCCTTGAATAGTAGGAGAGTTGCACATTTGTTGGTGGATATTTCTCCCCTCTCCGTTGGTTGGTGAGAGTGATGGAGCCATGAAGTCCTTTTCCTTGTACCCTGTTCCAAAGCATTGCATTTTTCTTATGACGTGTGCTATTAGAGCCTAAATCGTATAGATTAGCTATGCTTTTGCTTTTATAAGAGCGACCTTAGCACTCCCACTTTGTATGGTCATTTTTGTACTTGTAGTCCCATTGACCTATTTTTGGTCATTTGTTGGATATTTATAAACTTGGTGTTATCTATGTTGCTATATTGCTATGCAACATTAAAAACTTAAAGACTAAGAACATGAAGAAACTATCCTTTAGAATTTGAAAGGCAATGAGATAAGTGACTCATCTAGAAGTGATGAGTCATTGTTGTGAGTTGGCAACATAAGAAAAATGATTGGTGCATTGAGCTTGACATGCAACGAGGTTGTTGGTTATAACTCGCTAGAGCTATAACTTTTGACCATAACTTGAACTTGTAGACTTGTATATGTGTTGGAAAGCTTGGATGGGATCTAGATCTTGTAGAGGCTCGAAGCTTCATTTGAGGACTTGGACTCGAAAAATCGCTTTGAAAGGGCAAAAAATTGTGATTTTGAATATTTTTCGATTGAAAATCACAAAATTCTAGATACATTGACAACCTTGTTAATTCTTTGGATCTTTTGTGATAGATATTTTGGATTTTTGTGCCTTTTACATTAGATATTCTTCATTAGAGTGAATAATTTTTGTGATGACTATTGTATTTCTAAGGCCTATGGACGAAGGAAAATATAATTTGGGTTGTTTTTGTGCTTTCCATGATTGCAACTTTGTGAGTCTTCTTCGTGACTTCACTTGAATTCTAATGCAAATTGAAATGCCATCTAACAAATAATTGTGAGGAGCTCTATCTTCCATTGAGCGTGGGAGAAAATTTTGCTAATGAATTTGAGCTTCAAAATCTTAGTAGTGTTAATGCCTCCATTTAAAATAACATTTTTTTGAATTGGTGAAGATACCACTGTACAATTGATTGATCTAGGTGTAACCAAACTCGGTGAACTCCTTGATGGTAATTGAAGGGATATAACCATTTATAGAGGAACGTTTCGTATAGGTTCCATGTTTGGATGGGTGGTTTTCAATTGGCTTCTAGATGGGGGTATAGGTGATTGTCACCATGCAAGGGCCTAGTATTCCATGTGGAACTTTTATAACCATACTGTTTTGTGGATTTCTAAGTTGTTAGGAGTGGAAGCAACCTAGCATATGATCAATAGTAAATACATCTAATTTTTCAACATTAAGCAGACCAACAAATCAATTGATGTTTATTTTAGTGTCCAACTTGAATATAGGCTAATGTTTGGGAAGTGGAAACTCTTGCAAGAATTCATAAAGAGCAATGTTATGATTCAATGCCTTAAAATTGATAAGAAGTCAATGAATACAATTCACTTCTAGGGGGGAAACCTTAATAAGGGGTTTTATACATAATATGGGGTTTTGTCTAGGGATTGACATGCTCCTCCCCTTCAAACAAGTGTTGTCCTCAACACTTGAATAACCACGGGTGTTTTTACATGAAGAACTCATCTTCCCATGTCGCCTCTTCCACTGGTAGGTTCTTCCATTTGACGAGGTACTCTGTAGTTGCTTGATTTCTCAGTAGCTTAATCCTTGTTTCCAGGATTGTTTCTGGTTCATGTATGGTTTTTCCTTCATTAATCTTTGGTAAAATAGTATGATTTTCGTCATTGTGTATCTGTCATGCTATATTCAAAATCTATGCACTTTATCGTTGCTGTTCTTATTCATGTGGTAGCTCTTGACATGGTTAAGAATTCTTTAATAACATCTTCCTCTGTGATTGCATGAGAGTGTTTGTTAATTTCAAAGCACACATGCACGAGGGAGAAGCCAAGAAAATATTTACACTCCAAACTCACTTCTAATTTACTTGATTATTGCACAACATTGTAGCTTCATAATAAAATAATTGTTTCAAATTTGGTTGTTGAGGAGAAGGATGAAGAGAAAGATGAGGAGAAAGATAGTCCTTTATCATAAATAACCTACCCCAAACTGACAATTTTATTCACAAAACTGTTTACAACTGCTTAACACTACTAATTTTAGCAAAATAGGTGACCCATCTAAAATGGGAATTACAAATTCTTACAACTCTCCTTAATGGCCATTTATTTTCCTTTATTTGGTTTGGAGTCTTCTCTAGATTTTTGAGACTTGAACTTGCTCAATGTATTTTTAAGGATGCTTACAAGCTGATCTTTAATTGTCAAGGCTCGTTATACCATATAGCTAAAATTGTAAATCCTTAGAGACCAGTGCCTTGAATGCGTGTAGCCACTACCTTATAATTGCTATTCTTGTGCTTAGACCACTTTCTTGAATGCATGTAGGAACTACCTTATAATTATTATTCTCGTGCATTTATAATGCAATTTCTTCATCAAGCTTCACTTTGAAGTGTTGTTTTATGCCCTAGCTTATTGAAGATTTTTTTTTTTTTTTTTGTGAATCCTAGTACATACAAGACACCATGCACTTCCTTGATTCTTTTGTCAAGTATCTTCATAAGACCATTATGTAGATTGATCCTTATCTATGTGTGCTTTATCATCTTCTAAATCAACCTTTATCCCTTGAATTTTTATGGCATCTAACGTGGTAAATCACTTTTTGTTGTGTCATATGCCTAGTGATAGCTAAATTTGTATACCATAAATCTCTTATGCATTTTTGTTCTATTTTGTGGTAGAATTTTCCCTTTAACTTACCTCTATATTGCCATCTTACATTCTTTTCAAGTTATTTGAATACCACTTATCTAATGGTGTTAAATTACACTTATTTTTTTTCTATATTTGATTTGAAAGTGGCTAGGCTTTACTTTAGTGGCCACTGCTCCCTTTGAATCTTAATACCTAGTGTTGCTTTGTCTCCTCATTGGTGAATGTTTTGTTTTTCGTTTCCTTTTTGCTTTAGCATTGCTTTATATTACTATAGAAGTTTATCATCTTTCTTTGCTCTTACTTCAAAATTATGCCATCTAATTGATCAATCTCTTGAATAAAAAACTCTTGTGAGGTAATTTGCAATCGATTAATCTTCACACATGTACAACTAATTTCTCAAATAAGGAACCTTGGTCATGTTGGAAGTATTGTACAAGGACATCAATGTGGTACATGCATCTTTCAATCTTTTTACATCTTTCATATGTAGAATGACTAAATATAAAATTGACATCCTCATAATTTCAAGCGCTTCTTTGCGTTTCTTATCATAGCCTTCTTCTTGCATAAGGACATTAATGTAGTACATGCATCTTTCTATCTTTTACATCCTTCATTTGTTGGATGATTTAAAAAAAAAATGACATTGTTGTAATTTCAAGTGCTTCCCTACCTCTCTTATCATAGGATTCTTTGTGCCTCTTTGGGGGCATGAATTCCTTTCCATTAACAATTCCTTGTTTCTTCCATAACCACTACAATATTTGCGATTTTGAATTTTTGCATAGAATAGTTTTTGCTATGAAACTCAAAATATATTTTGATTGCTTTCATCCATGATAAATATTTCACCTTAAGCAGTGGGAAGAAATTCTCCTTAAAAAACCTAAAAAGCCTTGAGAGATCCATTTAAAAAAAACACGTACTTAGGCTATAAAAACACTTCTTTAATAAATACTATTCAAGTCTAGAGAATAAGGCATGAAGTCAAAAATAATAATTATGTAACATAACTATTTTTATTAACTTGTAAACTTCAAGGTTAATATTTTCCTTGCTCTTTCCACGCTAATGGTCTTTGGGAGGGGATGTTGAAGGCTTTTTAAAAATTGGACTTGGGCAATAGATACCCCTCTTTAATAAACACTATGTAACTGCAGCGAATAGGGCATCCCTTCTAAACTCTAAAGGTAATACTTTTTCCTTACTCTTTCCACATTAATGGTCTTTGTGAGGATGTTCGAGGCTTTTTCATGAATTATTGAATGTCTTAGGGGTCAAGCCATAACCATTTTTGGAGTAATAATTTAAACTGTATCCCAAACTTCTCTCTAGCGTTGGCCCTTGAAAATAGATTGCATCCCTTATGCATCAACATTTCTTCTACTTGTTCAAGTCTTCTCTCATATGTATATAGTTATTTTCCCTTTTGATGTTTCTTTCACATTTAAGTGAATTAATCTTCTTAGCAATGATTATAAATTACATGCATGCAAATATGGCATTTGTTATAGATATGACAATTTTTTTAAAATGTTTGTATATACTATTCAACATGTTTGAGATGACTTACACACACCCACATATACTGAATTCAAATTACCATCAATTAACTTGGAGTATAACGAAAAAAGGGAGAAAACATCCAAGCGAGTATCTCATGACTCTACTATAATGGAGTTTACTTATCATTAATGGCATATTCAATTGCTCAAATTTTACATACCATAAAAACTGTGAATTCCTCATTACTCTACTATTTACTATTTAGAGTCTACATATTATCAATGAAAAATACAATCATTCAAAGCTTACTTATCTTAAAATATGTGATCATCATCTTGATACTAAAGTTCTATATTATTGATATCCTCTAGAGGGATTTGAATGTTATAAGATGCGTCATTATGGGATTGAGATGGAGACATTCCACTTGAAGAGGCTACTGTTAAAGCATCATCATCAATCAAATTCATGAGTCATGACATTCAAGGACATTTCCAAGTCAACTAACAATGATTGTTCGTGCTACAAATTGGTGCACCCCTCTTGGAATCTTGCTTTGTAGGTCACAAAAGGTGGAGTTTGGAATGAATGTATACAACGTCCTTCGAATTTTATTGTTGGTAATTTGTTTTGCTTGATGAAATGGATGAAGCCATATTTTCTCTAGTGATACTCAATTGATGAGGAAATGCAAAAATGTGATAATAGTTTGATGATTAAAGGCGGTATGTGATTGGTGTCCCCACTATGATAGATTCATTATCTAATTTGACCCATGATCTTCTTATCCTTCATAGCAACCCTATTGGGATACATACTTGAAGATACAAAGGCAAAAATTCTTGAAGAACCTCCACTACAAATATCTAGAAATAATTGTTTCAAGGCTTTCCTATATCACAAGTATGTTTGTATTTAGGGCTTTTCTTCCTAATGGTTTAGGATATTTGCATGATAGTACTTCAAGTTTAATGACAAGGATAAAGGTGCAATATAATTGTCATCTTGTTCCACCTTTTGGTCACTATTTTATTTATTTTTATAATTTTAATTAATTAATCAAATAATTTTTTAAATTTCGTTCTAGAATATTTATGCCACTGTTAACTCTTTTTCCATGATTGATATCCCTTATCTTTAACATTGTATTGATCTCCATCATACACCTCTCCTAAGCAAGGTGTATCTAAGTCACACAAATGAATCATTACAAAATTGGCTTAGAACATGGAGGTAGTCCACTTTGTCCCACCTATCATCATCAAGAATAAATCTCTTAGTTTGTTGGCCTCTATTAGTTTTGGGCTTCCTCTAAACAATCCAAACATTGCTAGTGATCATGATCCTTGAGGTCTGTTTCACTTTCATAAGCCTCTTCAAGACAATAACGTGAGGAGAAAATGAGTCTTAGCAACTTGTAAGTTTTCAAACAATTTTTGAAAAATAAAAAATAATTTATTGGAAAATATATCTAAATTAAGCATATGCACCTTTTGGAGCTCCACGTTTGCAATTCATTGGCAGATGGCTTAGATTATATGATGGTTTGTGATGAACATATAGATCTCCCTCTTCTCATTGTAAATCGTCTCAAATAGTCAATTTTGACCATTTTGCTTTATTTAATGAATTACATCATAGTAAGTCAAAAAAATCTAATCACATTTGGTCTTGATAATGAAGCTTGCAATCGTACATTCTTGCTTTCTCTGTGATGTGCGCTCTCTGCGATGTCTTGGAAAATGCCTTTTGCCCCCACTTGTTCAATTGCAATGATTAGGATATTGACAATAAATTGCACTTTTATCCTCTCCTTTTTAATCAATTGCCTTAAAAACATTGCCATTTGGAGATGGATGGTATGTTCTTATGATCTTTTCATCCATTAGAAATGATGTACACTTGAAATATGTCATGAAGCTCGAACCACTAATGATCTTTTAACATATTCCCTTTTTGGTGAAAAGTGCGGTGCAAACCTTATTACTAGGCCACTTGTACGCTTTTGTTTAATTCTTCACAATCCTCTTATTCAATTGGGATGACTAAAGCAATTAAAGAAGAACCCACTTGTATGCTTTTGGTTCTTCTTTAATTGCTTTAGTCATCCCAATTGAATAAGAGGATTGTGAAGAATTAAACAAAAGCCCATTTGCATGGATGCATCAAATTATAAACTTATTTGTTTCCTCTAGCCAAAGTTTTTTCAAGAGGGTCCCAAATTGGACCTCTTGTGAGGATACTTAACTTTACCAATGGGCAATGGAGGCTTTGCTATTTATTTTGGTTGTCTTGAAAATTGGAGGGAGGATAGCTTTGTCTTTGCGTTTGCATATTTACCTCATCTTGCTCCTTGATAAACTTTCTTATTTTCTTGGCATTCGAACTTGTTTTAGGTTGCTCATCAATATTTGGGCCAAGACAAATTTGCATTTTATTTTTTGCTGTAACTTTTTAATATGGGTTTTCACCTTGGTGTATGAATTTTTATTTTTACTACGACATTCCCATAAAATCCATATGTAAACCTTGCCTCTTGCAATCTTGTTTTCAGTGTTAACATATTTCCAAAAGTGGAAAATTTAGCTCAATTTTGTTAGAGAATATGGACCACAAATTGCTAGTGGTTTTTGTGGATAATGAATTTTTTATTTTCATTTTGGTTCTCCCATCAAATCCAGACATAATATTTGCCTCTTGCAATCTTGTTTAACATACTTTCAAAATAACATAATATTTGCCTCGTGCAAAATTGTTTACAACGTTAACATACTTTCAAAATAGAAAACCTAGGCCAAATTTGTTTGAGAAATATGGACTGCAAATTGTTGGTGGTTTTCATGCGTAATCCAAGTATTGTGGGTTGGATGAGTGATGTGGCATTGGGACATATTTGATGATCACCTTTGACTCAAACTTGATGTAACCTATCTCCCTTCTTTTAATATAAATAGTGAATACCCTTACCATACATGTAAGACAAAGTTGTATGTTGCCTCCTACAACCATAGGGAAGACAAAGTCATACACTCTGCTCCATCAACTATGTGCCACTACATTATTTTCTTTCTCGGGGCATTTGACCTAAAATTTGTGGTAAAGATTGACATTGATGATTGCTCAATGGGATCTTAGGACTTGTCATTGTCATTATAATGATCTTCGGGTTGCTTTCTACAGAAGAGGAAGGTGTTGTAACTAGCATGGCCTTGTCAAGTTTTGTGAGGGGAGGCTCCTCTTGGACAATGTTCTTTGTAATGCTTTTTATCAGGTTCAATGATTGCATCCTCATGTAATTTTCAGTCACAAGGAGATTTATCACTAGCATTGATCCATCTTAACCTTGGATCTACTAAGCATCGAGAGGGATAAAAAAGAAATCTGTCAATGCCTAAAAGATCGATGTTAAGATGGATCTATGTTGGTTTATTTTATTATATATATATATATATATATTTGTATTATTATTGCTCGCTTTTTTTTTTTAATTCTTTAATAACTTATTATTATTATTATTTTTTAATTTCTCATTTTTAGGGGTCTCAATTATTTTTCAATTTTAGTTTTATTAGTGTTATAGATGTCACACATCTACTTGGGTTGTAGATGCCAGTGTTATTAAAACTGGCCTGGTCTGGCAAAATAGGCCGGTCGAACCGACCTTCTGAGCAAAAATGGTCAGACCGGCGACCTGGAACCGTTTTTGGCCGGTTTTGTACTGAATCGGCCGGTTCTGTATCTGAAATGACTGGTTTTGTACAACACTTGTACGACGCACTTAAAGGGGCAGATTTCAAATTTTTTTAGGGAATAGAACAAATTTTAGATTGAGGGGGCCTAGGGTAATGATAATGTTAAATTCTTAAATTTTTAACATTACCATTAGTTGTTTCAGTAGAATTGCGAATCGAGGGAATGAGGTCATCGAGTACAGAAGACATTACAGCATGATTATGCCATGGACAGATTTGCTATTTAATTTTAATCTGATATCATAGTTATAACTTATAAAATTATATAACATAAAAGACTTTTGTATATTTATTTGACGTTGTTGTTGTTTTAGACGTTTAAAAAATTGAAAAAAAGAATATTTTTGTATTTTTTATTTTATTTTTGCCTATATTTTCCTTGATGTTGCCTATAAGTTGTTTTCTGGGCCCTCCACGATTTTTTTGCCAACATGATGTTTGCAACACTGACACACACACACAACACACACACACACACACACCAGGTTACAAAGCTCGGATTATTAGGTTCGTGTTATCAGGTTACCAGGTTTGTGTTATCAAATACCGATTCATGCTATAATGGTGACATTGGCTTTGACATTCATGGCTCTCCTGTTATTTCCTGCTTTGTTCACTAAAATAGCTATGATATATTTGAATTGGTTGGATTTTAGATTGTCACACTTCTATTGCTTAAAAAGGC
Organism: Picea engelmannii; assembly: GCA_009831015.1. Taxonomy (NCBI): domain Eukaryota; kingdom Viridiplantae; phylum Streptophyta; class Pinopsida; order Pinales; family Pinaceae; genus Picea; species Picea engelmannii. The sequence goes on along the minus strand of ML817797.1, from coordinate 9,396 downwards.
TGCCTTTTCTATTGTTTTGGATAATCTTTTCAAACAATGTTATCCATGAAAGGTATCAAAATTCTGTTTTGTATGCTACCCGTTTTCTTCTATCGAACTAAGGATATTCTGAGTTTCTTAGTTTACAATCTGTTGGTCTGAACATTTATCAGTTCGATACTTTTCCATTACATTTTCTTTTTCGAGAGTATTTATTGTAGAGAAGAATTATAACTGACCAAATGATGTGGCCTTTTGGGTCAACCATGATGCGGACTGAAAAGTCATGACTTTGCAGACAAAAATCGAAGCTGATGGTCATTATTTAAATATTTTGATTGGTTATTTCTATTTTTATTTGGTTGGCTGAAAAAATCTTTATGAATTTCATAGAAACAGATTCATGGGACCATGATCCTAACCTAGTGTTTAGGATTTAGATATCTAGCCTCATTCAACAATGAAGTAATGATTTACATTATAATGGTGGGTTTTATAATTGGCTTTGACCGAAGTGGCCTGACTGTTATTTCTTGCTTTACTATGAAGCAGACAGAAGATCTGAAAGGGGGCTTTGCTTTTAAAATATAACATTAGTGTTATATGATTCACTGGAAGAAATTGAACCTTTAATTCAAAATGCAGGTCAGAGTGCATAATTGACCAAGAAGCCACATACACATTACTGTAGTTTCATATTTTAACTCAACCACCATGCACACTTGAGCATTGGTAAATTTCTTAGCTATGGTGGCTGAAAAATCTTTATATATTCCATATAAACAGATTCATGTGATCATGAATCTAACCTAGTGTGGGCTATGCATTTAAAATATAACATTAGTGTTATATGTTTCACAGGAAGAAATTGAACCTTTAATTCAAAATGCAGGTCAGAGTGCATAATTGACCAAGAAGCCACATACACATTACTGTAGTTTCATATTTTAACTCAACCACTACGCACACTTGAGCATTGGTAAATTTCTTAGCTATGGTGGCTGAAAAATCTTTATATATTCCATATTAACAGATTCATGTGATCATGAACCTAACCTAGTGTGGGCTATACTTTTAAAATACAACATTAGTGTTATATGTTTCACAGGAAGAAATTGAACCTTTAATTCAAAATGCAGGTCAGAGTGCATAATTGACCAAGAAGCCACATACACATTACTGTAGTTTCATATTTTAACTCAACCACCATGCACACTTAAGCATTGGTAAATTTCTTAGCTATGGTGGCTGAAAAATCTTTATATATTCCATATAAACAGATTCATGTGATCATGAACCTAACCTAGTGTTTAGGATTTAGATATCTAGCCTCATTCAACAATGAAATAATGGTTTAGATTATAATGGTGGGTTTTTATCGTTGGCTTTGTCAACAGTTACCTTGCTATTATTACTTGCTTTGCCATTAAGATAGATGTGATGGTTTTGAATGTGTGACTTGTGAATTCTCTTATTGCTTTTAATCACTCATGTTGCTTGATTTTTTTTTTCTTCCATTGCTTTAGAAGGTATTCCTTGTCGATGAGATCCTTGAAGGGATCATGGTTTATTTTATAAAAATAATGATGTTTTCCTTGAAAGGATCATGGTTTATTTTATAAAAATAATGATGTTTTATTACTTTACAATCTCTTTTTTGTGATTCAATTAGTATGTGTAGTTTTCATAATTTTTTGTTGTTGTTTAAATTATTATTTAATTGTCATTTTGTTAGGTGCTTATTGGTACAAACAATTATAGGAATCCAAATATTTTCCTTTTGGTTGGCCATGAGATGGATTAAAAAGTCAAAACTTTATGGACAAAGATGGAATGTTACTGTCACCTGTAATATTTTTTCATATTTGTTTCTTGTTTTTTGAATGAATGCTGGATATAACTGTCAAACTTGGCTCATTATTTAATTTCCAGGGCTCTATGCTCACAGGGGTTTGAACCTGGGTCTTTAGCCTGGCAAACCCCCATTTCCACCACTAAACCACAGGTCAATGGACATTTGTTTCCTTTTTTAGTAGAGGAGGGCATGGATGATATGAATTTGGTTAGATTTGCATTGGATGATATGAATTTGGTTAGATTTGCATTGGATTTAAAACAACAGGTATCTGTTGTTTTAAGCAGAGAGGCCAAGCGATGGGACTTGCAAGGTCAACCATGGTGGAGGCTTAAATGCAGTAGCTTTGCAGATGATAGTGCTATATTTGGTCGGAGAATTTTTTTTCCAATTGCCAAGTAAATGAAGGTAAGTTGATAAAAAATATCAAATTTACTAGTTGCCTTTGTTGTTATGTTAATCTATACTTTTTGGGTTATTTGTAACTAGATTATGATAAAAACAGCCTAGTCATAATTTAAGCTTATGTTGTCATGCTATTTTTAATTAGTGGAAGAGTTTTTTCCAAGTGCCAAGTAAATGAAGGTAACTTGAGCAAAAATATCAAATTTACTAGGTGCCTTATTGTTATGTCAATCTATACTTTTTGGGTTATTTGTAACTAGATTATGATAAAAATACATCCAGTCATAATTTAAGCTTATGTGGTCATGCTATTTTGTTAGATTGCGAGTCCCTGGACAAGTCCAAGATCATTTTTTATGAGTTGTCATCCTCATCTATCGATGAGGTGTTGTCATTATCCACTGATGAGTTGTCAGTTAGATCTAGATCTAGAAGTGGTCAAATACATGTAATATAAATTGATATCATTAGTGAAGATTAGACTATGCAGTTTCTAGCTTAGCTGCAAATGATCATATTGCCAACTCTGAATCATTGCATGTTAGTGAAGGTCATGCAAGAATCTATAGCAACTACGAACATTGATTGCTGGAAAACAAAAAGCAGAGAGTTATGTTTACAGAACTTAAAAGAGAGTTTGATGTCTTGCAGGTATTCTTACCTACTTTATATAATTCCGCTGTTAGGATGCTCTAGGAATTTAAAACAAGTTAAATGGTTTGAAATAACTACTAATATCTATACATTGAAGAGAAATTTGTAAGCCTTCTATAGTTTAAAGTAACTAATAATATCTATTCATTGAGGAGAAATTTGTAAACCTTTTCTTACCTAGGATTTCAGTTTTTGACATTCCACCGCATTTGATAAAATAATGATTCACTTCATAATTGCAAATTTCATCATTTGCTTTCACAGAGGTGGTTGGGTTACTTTTACCTACTGTCATTGAGAATACTTATAAGTTATGACAGACCTGATTATGCTGGATTTGTGATTTTACTGCTTGTTTTATTCACGGTTCTATTGTTTAAACAATATTCTTCACATATTTCTTTAAATGTCCATTCCTATGAATGTGCTTTGCAATTCATGAAAGGTTTAATAATTGTATTTCGTATATCTATCTTTTTCTTTTGTTGTTCTGAGGACATTCTTTGTTTAATATAGACTGAAATCC